>CAHIKZ030000143.1:995000-1015000 GCA_903632075.3 Acanthosepion pharaonis | reverse complement strand
TGTGTGTGTGTGTGTGTGTGTGTGTGTGTGTGTGTGTGTGTGTGTGTGTGTGTGTGATCTCTGTGTACCGTACACCAATTAAAATTCCCCCTTTGAGACGCCCAAGGCGTCAGGAAATACACATCCACTCTAAGCCCTCCAGTCACAGAAATGAGGGTAGTTGGGGTGAGGAACTGCCACTAAAAGCCGTATATCAAAATTTCTATGTATGCTGCTTAAGATGGAATTATCTATGCGGGCATTTTTCATTTGCACCATACTCAATTGGATATAAATTATTCCCTCAAGAATGTTTAATATTAATTCGATATTAGTATATATATATATATATATATATATATATATATATATATATAATCATGGGTACATTAATCCCTATCACATTTCTTTGTAAAAATTTTAATTGTAGGTAATTAATTAAAATCTAATTTTCTTTCATAATTGTTTAATGATGTATTACAAGGCGACATCAAGGTATATATATATATATATATATATATATATATATATATATATATATAAGCAAGTATATAATTGGTATATACGGAATGAACTCCAATAACCAACAATTACTCTTCTTAAAAGAGTGCTCAATACAAAGTAGAGCATATATATATATATATATATATATATATATATATATATATATATATATATATGTGTGTGTGTGTGTGTGTGTTTGTTTGTGTGTGTATTTATATATATATATATATATATATATATATATATAGAGAGAGAGAGAGATAATAAAGAAAACTCTAATAGGTATATATATATATATATATATATATATATATATATATATATATATATATATATATATATATATTGAATAGCCAGATAATGAAGAGGCTTAATTGAGATATATTTGGAAAATACTTTTTAATTATAAGTTACTGTTAAATTTTAAAACAGAGCTTTTACTTGCATATGATTATTCATAAAAATATCAATAAAAAATTAAATTAAGGATAATTTTATATCAAGATTAAAATAGATTGAGATTGATGAATATACAGATAGAGAGATGAACAGATTTATATAGATAATGGAGAGGGTGAAATAGATAGATAGATAGATAGATAGATAGATAGATAGATAGATAGATGAAGGCACTGAGATTGGTAAAAATTTATATATAGATAGATAGATGAAGAGATTTAGATTGATAATGAAGTGGATGAAATACATAGATATATAAGATGGACTGATAGATAGAGGAAGAGATTGAGATTGACAAATATATAGATAGATACATGTACAGATTTACATCAATAATGAAGAGGCTAAAATAGATATCTAGCTAGCTAGATAGATAAATAGAGGAAGAGACTGAGATTAATCAATATTTAGATAGATGAAGATATGTAGATAGATAGGCAGATAGATAATGTAGAGGCTTGATTGAGATTTAGTTTAATTAATAAAAAGATACTGTTCATAATAATTAAAATTTCCATTAAATATCAATCCTATTAATTTCTAAATTGCCTTTCTTAATTTCTTGTAATCTCTCTGTATTCTCACTTTTATTTTATAAAAAAGCTTCTCATTTTTTTCTTAAATAATATGAAGAGTCACATTCGGAAGAGATATCGATTTGGTAAATCTATCCAAAATATCGGATGAGGTTGTTCTGAATGATCGTTCTTTGTAAAAACTTTCAGGAGATTGGTGAAAATATACAATGGTTCAAAAGACGTTCAGCTCTTATGCCTTAACAGAAGTTTGGCTCCTATACTTTTGCTGATGGCAAGAACATCTCCTATAGTTATGTTTACAATGAGATCTCCCATGTGATACACGTTTGTATTCTCAGTGAGGCTCCTTGTTTTGCGCGATTATTGGTTCGCTCCAGACCTCAAGTAAAGTTTTGGTTTCGTTTGTTTTGTTTTACGGCATGTCAACCTCAATGGGATTTTTTTAACACCGACAAGATTTTTATTGATTGTAATATATTTTTTTTCTTAAAAAACGTATTCCTGATAATATTTTTTTCTTCAAAAATTAATTGCTGGTATTATTTTACAAAAACGTATTGCTGGTATTAAATCCTATTCTCATAGTGTTTTCAACCCAGTTTGAAGTTTAACCATTTGCCTATAGCTGGGGCCCTAACAGGTAATACAACTCCAGGTTAGAGTGGACCTGGGAACAACAGCTATTAAGAGATGGTTCCATAGTTCTTAAAACCTCGTTATCAGAGGCCTTTCTGTTGGATGTAGTGTATCGTCTTAAGACGCCCTCAATTCAAACTCATGTATACGATCAATTGCTAAAGATGCTACAAAAATAATCTATTCCTTATACCGTTCCAGTAAATGCCACCTGACATGCTCTGTCTTTACAAGATTCAGAACAGAGGGAACATATAGAATTATGGGTCTCCAGAACCTCCTATATGTTTGTTGTAGAGTATTTTTCACAGTGGAGGCTTGTATTTCGCTAAGTCGGTCCTAAAAAGTTTCGACGTACAAAACGTTAGGAACTTGAAATAAGAGTTAATGACGCAGCAATCTAGTTGTGATGGTTGATACTTCAATATCCGATATCGACTGACTCACTCAACACCACTGAGCTCAACTGTCGACCGCTACTACTACTACTTATCATGTGTGGGAGAGTCTATTAATAATAGAATAGGTACGTCAGGTATAACATTGTTTTAGCTTCAAGCAAATGTGTCCTTTTTCTTTTGCCTCCAATCTCCGTTCAGTCATTCATTTGCACAAACTTGTCAGTTATATCTCCTGTCATATATAAGTTGATGTATGTAAAGCCCTCACATCCCCACTTTTAATTGTGCTAACGTAAAGCTCTGGGTGATGAATTATTTTATATTCTAAAACCTCATTCCCACAGAGGAGACGTCTCCAGCATCTCGCTAAACTGTCATTAATTCCATGGAGATTGTTCTGGCGAGTTGCTTTCATAGGGGTTACACCAAATCAAGTATTCACAGCTAAGAAGTGTCATCCCACGTCCACTGAGAGGAATCATCCCCTTCATTATTAAGGACAGACTCCCAAGAGGATGCTTGTACGAGTATTCTTAATCGGTATAAGCCACGCAAGTATTTAAAACGATTAAGTCTCAATGAGTTCCTGGTTGTGTAAGAATTAGAAACATTAATAACGAGCGGGAAGAGAAAAGTGTAGTCGGGAGGACAGTAGATAGCGATTGACATTGCATTTAAATTTTTGGAGATTAAAGTTGGCTGGAATGCATCGAGTCGGAAAGGAGTTCCACAAGCGAGAATTTCAAGTACAGATTAACCCCAAAAGACACTTCCTCAGATATGTCAAGAATTGTATGTCATCTACCCCATGTGATGTACTAAAAATATACAAAAGAAATATCAGGCATCCCTTTTTAAATTAAAGTTAGGGGAACATGGAAAGACCAGCGGGTTCACAACATGAGAGAATATGCCAATAATTCGATGTATTCTACCCCATATAGATGTGGTAAAAGTATACAAAATAAATATCAGGCACCACTTTTAAATTAAAGGAATGGTAACATGGAAAGACCAGCGGGTTCTCCACATGAGAGAATATGCCAATAATTCTATGTAGTCTACATTATGAAAATGTAATAAATATAGAAAAGAAGAAATAAGGTACTCCTTTAAAACAAAAGTGGAGAGACATTGAAATAACAATGGGTAACCATGAAATAAGGCATGACTGATCATATGAGGCATGGAAAATAGTATACTCAACCTCTTTCTTATATATTTATTAATTTCACTCCAATAAAGGCAATAAAGATACTGTGGCATATAATGAAGATAGTCTGTTTGGATAATTTGACTTTAGCATGACTAAGATACAATGTTGTCATTGAGAGTCAATTAATATGAGAAAATGGAAACCATTGTTTAAGAGATTGCATTAGAAAACGAAGCAATTTAAGAAGAAGTATGAGATAAAGATTATTCCGTGTTTAATGAAATGGAAATATTATGCACGAAAAATGATGAGAATAATGAAAGGATCAGCTCAGTTGTTAAGGTATAACATAGATATAAACGTGATCTGGAATTTTATAATTGAAAGAATAAAAATACTGAAAAATTCTATTACATGTGTACAGGCACTAAGGTATAGGCTAAGAATTTTCGATTAGTTCGTTTTCCGAAAGAAAAAAAATGCCTACTTGTTTAAAACTGCAATGAAAGTAAGATCTTTCATTGAATACTATTGCCTTTATATAGTCTGGCACTCCTGCTCTGCCTATTAGATTCTTGACAAAAGCCAAAGAAGGAAATGCAATGTCATCGATCCTGTTCTGGCATCTCGACTTCAGTCACTTTCTCACAGACGTGACATGTCATTTCTCTGTCTTTTCTACAAATATTTCCATTGCAACTTCTCTGGCGAGGTTTTTTTTTTCCTGGTGCCACGAGTACATGAATTTAAGCGTGCTACTCGATTGGCATCGACGTCACACACTTTTACTGCTGAATGCAACCGCCACTTCTACTCCAAGAGTTTCTTTTCACGCACTTCCCAAATGTGGAACTCCCTTCCGTTTATTGAATCCCCGATAACTACAATCTTCATAACCACACATTTTAAATGCAACATCAATCGCCATTTTCTTGAACACCGTTTATCTTTTATCATTCCTTAACCCTCCCTATGCTCATATTTTACTCTCACTTTCACTCCCTGTATTCCCCTGCGCACTAGTAGCATTCTAGCCTCGCTTGGGTTAAAATGATTAAAAAAGTTACTGACATCGTATTTTGCTCCTTTGTAGTTGTTTGTTTAACCTCTGGAAGGGGGTGCTGCTTAATGCCATACAGTTCGTTCATGTTGGCTTACGACCAATATTGGTTACATAAATCGATTTGGTCGTAAATCGGCCTATAATTAAGTTTACGATATTTTTATTTATTTAATTTCTCCATTGCTTTGATGGACCCAGCCTGTTGCTTCATTAAAACTATCGACCACACATGCGCAGAAACGTTCACAGCTTTTCAAATTCTTTCTCTGTCCTTTGAAAAATCGTCGACACATTACAGAGCCTCCTTTTCGTCTTGGCAGATTGAGGAATAGAAAACAAGTCATTTTGCTTTTTGTAGATATTTCATTTATTTATTTATTATTTAGAAAGATTATAATGATAAAAATGGATTCGAGGAAAAGTGTGGTTTACCGAGGATGCCCTAAAACTGATGGAAAACACGTGAAAATGCTAGCGTTTTCTTGAGTTGTGGCACAAACTGTCGTAGCCCACGCTGGTAAAAATTCACGCTGCTAAACGCGGAACAGGCAGTCGTTAAGTTGTACAGTCATATCTTTACTTTAGCACTAAGGAAGGACACAAAGCCGGGGTAGTAACTGCTTAGGCACATCATCCGCTACATTATAGAAAGCAGAAATTAGAAAAAAGAATTACGCCTGAAATAATGGATCGGTTTAAAATTTCAAAACGGGGACTGAGTAAGACACACAATGTTATAATTGAAGACTGAAGGTAACATTGATCGAATATTTTTTTGAGACGAGCATGCATTATAGACCGAATACAAGGTGATACAATAATAATTCCTCATCTCAAAAATTACGGCAGACGAAAAATTAAATACATGGACGAGACATTCATGCTGAAAATGTAGACAGAAACAATGAATAAAAATGAATATATTAAAATTATTTTAGATATATTTTCCTACGAAAGTAAATTTAAATACCAGCTGTCGGCATTGGTGTCATGTGACTAAAGTCGCTGACGTCAATTACGCAGTGTATATTATGTAAGAGGTCGTAATGTTTGACTTGTCTGTCTACAGTCAAATGTCGGCAGCTGCATTTGCAGACAACATTTAAATAAAGACGAAGGGACGTAGAAATCATATTGCGTCGCATCGAGCTAATGAGGTCTGTACAGAAGCAAAGGTTACCGTTTTCAGTAAAATAAATATCAAGAAAATCTGTAAAAAAAGCGTTAGCGAAATGAAGTTAAATAGAGACATGCGAAGTAATATGTACACTGTACCTTAAAAATTAAAAGAACTAGATGAATGCAAAGTCATTTGTTGTTCAAAGAAACCATATCTACCTTAAATAAAAGTGAGATGAGAATATTTCTTATTCCATGTTGAGTATAGCTCCACAGTCGTGCTATTCTCATGTTACTGTTGTAGTTTCCGGAAGAATTATATTTTTTAAAGGATGGAATTACGTGTGTTATTTATTAATCAAATCAAGCGATTCAATTCTGCCAAGCTGCGTTCACTAATTCCATCGAAATTACTTGTTCCAACGATGCAACCAGGTCTGCCAGATCTTGCCTGTTTCAGTCATCTTTCAGCTGCGAGGGAAGCGCTCCTGGCCAAGTGTATGGCTTTATCTGCTTTGCTAAGTTGTCCATCAAAATCAAATTTACGCGAATGGCTTTGTTAAAACTCTCTCTGATTCACATCCATATCGGCACTGCCAACGGATGCCAGCGGCTGGGGACAACGAACATTTAAGCTACAGAAGAACATTCCAGATTGAAAGGATAGATATTCTTCAATATATATATATATATATATATATATATATATAATTTAAAGAAAAACAGACCAGTTTAAGGTTACATTGTAGTAGTTTATTTCACCAGAGACATTTTAAAGTACCCTGAATCTTCAGACATCACATTCAAACGGTGAAACGAAAAATGAAATGAAAATTTACACTTTTGACGGGTAGTATTAAGTTTATGGAATTTAACAGAGAAGTTAGCGAGGAGTGGTGTGATAGACATGGTCGAGTTTAGAGAGGATTTATTTTTATATATTTTTCTATCATACTTAGTATTGAGGAAGGAGGGGGTAAGGATCAGACATTGACTTATTTAATCGGTTAACTCAACGGAAATGATATGTTGAAAGGAAAGGAGAGAAAAGAGTATAAGAAATAGAAAAAAAAAGGGGAAGTAAAGAGAAAGAATATGTATTTAGGTTTTACGGAGGAAGGAGAGGGGTGGTATAGTTTTAGCAATTTAGGTAAAAAACAGATTTTAACGTTTGATAGTAATTTAAACATTTAAAAATATCCACGAAGAATGCTTGTTAGGTAACAATTATAAAATTCATTTCATCCTCCTTGTGACTACCCATACGGATTATATATATAGAGACACATACATATATATATATATAGACACATACACACAGACACACACTTCCCCCTCTCACCAGACTTTATAATACAACACAAACAAGCATAAACAGAGTAACATACATACATATATATATATATATATATATATATATATATATATATATATATATATATATATATATATATGTGTAACCCGGATAAAGAGACCTGGATATAAGGGAAACCCGGATATAAGAGATATTTTTTTCTGGTCCTAAATTAGAGCCTGTGTTAATGTAAACAAAATAGACCAAACAAACCCGGATATAAGAGAAACCCGGATATAAGAGAATTCTTATCCGGTCCCGACAACTCTCTTATATCCAGGTTACACTGTATATATATATATATATATATATATATATATATATATATATATATATATATATATATCCATTACATTCACTTACGTGCTAATACCCTTGGGAAAGTTATAAATCCTCTTCTTCTGCCTCCAACTATAGGTAAATAGCAGGACAGACTGGGTTCTATAGCCTTGGATGGCAACCGGTTTAGGAGAAGGACAACTCTGAATTCAAAACCTGCGGAGGGTTGTTTGGGGACCTTGTGGCACGTAGTGCACCAGGTCTCTGTATTCGGCCCTTCAAAATGTGTGGATGGTTCTGCACGAAAACTTCACCACTGTAATCAAATCTCATGTGCCGGTGTCGGGCTGTCGGTTTCCTGGGAACTGATCTGCTTGACCCTCATACGTCGAAATCGACGGAAGAGTCGACTATATATATATATATATATATATATATATATATATATATATATATATATATATATATCAAGCATTATTTATAATGGATGCTCATTTTTGAAATAGTCGTTTTGATTTTAGTTTATCAATTTACTTCTATCGGCCTGTGCACGAGAGGAACGTTTATGAAGACATTACATAGAATATAGAGGGTGACTTTTACGTATAACGTTTGAAATAATAAAAATAATTCAATTGAATATTGATTGATTATTTTGTTTTATACGTCTAATCAACCATCAAAATTTTAGCGTCTTATATATATTAGTTTAAAGCAGAAATCCATGGAAAATGTAAATCATTTTGTTTTTCTCAAACAGAAACACTATTTACCAAAAATCAGCTGTGAATAGTAAAATGAAATACGATACAACAATGGCATTAGAAGAGCTTTAAATTGCTTTTAAAAATAAAATACATTTAAGAAACTAGTGTCTTCAGAAAAAAAAATTTTGATCAATTTTTAGAAGACTTCTTGGTTATTTTTCAAATTTTTGTTGCAAAACATTAAATTTTAAATCTTTTAAAAATCTGTATTAAAATCACTCTTTTAGATGATAATATTAAGTGTTAACTACATTTACTCATCATAAATGGCAAAGCTTAATAATAATGACGCAATAATGTCGTTTTTTGACGTATTTTTTAACGTCAAAAAACGACATTCTTACGTCATTATTTTTGCACCAACCTAATATAAATCATCAAAAACCAATATATTAAAATGTATTATGATTTGTTTATGTTTATAAACGTGTCCAATTTTTTTTTAATTACGGTAGACCGTAGACGAAATTATCAGATTTTAAGAGCGATAAAGATATTAAATTTAAATTCAATTGTAAAATTACTGAATGCATAAAAATTATATGAAAAAGGTGCTCATGCCTTTATCTTAAATTTTGTTTCAATAGAGAAACATTAGTCTGCAATCAAGTTGTCCACACGTCAAAACTGTTACTCTCGAGTTAAAAACACTGCGGTATTTTAAACTTTAAGTAAGTAATATTTGTTTCAAATTCCTCGCATTAAATTGAAATACAAAAACATATATAGATTATTTTAAATTTAATCTATTAGCTTGGAATTAAAACTAAAATAAAAGATTCAGGTTTCATTTTAAAAATTAATTTAACATCTAACATCTTGCTTACTTAAGGTGCCTAGTATATATATATATATATATATATATATATATATATATATATATATATATATATATATATATATTTCTTATATATCAGGATCAATATTAAGAAAATCTATGACAATTTGGAATAGATAATTTTGCATCACAAAAAGAATATCATGATGTCGACAAAATCATTATGTTGACAAAACTTCAAAGAAAAGCTAAAACCCCGGGCAATACTGGAAAGAGTTATCTCAGATACGAGACTTGAGAAATTTATCTCCTTGAGAAACTATGTTAAGCGGAAGAATTCATAAATTTCAGTATCTGTCCATATTTCTGAGATGAGGTATTATGTACACTATTAAATATTGTTCGGACTGTAATACTCATCTTTTTTGCCGTATTTATTACAACATTTCGGGGGAGAACTTGGACAGGGGAATAAACAAGTGATAACTGATAACTGACCTCCATCAGACATGGCACGTGAAACAGAGTAAAGAAATATTAACACTGAAAATTGCAATATGAGCTCTGTTAAAAAAAAATCAAAACAATGATAACACAAAAATTACAATACGAGCACTGGTAAAAATTGTTGCTGAAGACATTACGGTTATAAGTCCAACAAATTCATACAGATGTACTGAAGGACACATGGCACTGTGGCTAAAGGCGTTAGATCCAGTGACAGAACCCAAAAAGTTTCAGTTAAATACCTAGTTAAGGCAGTGGAGAACTTGGAGAGGGGAATTAATAGGAGATAGCTGACATCAATTAGATATGGCACGTGCAACTAGAACAGTCTACCGCAGTGAGTGAAATAAAGGGTTCAGTTCGACATTCCAACCACCTGAAGAAGGTTATCAAACGGCCGAAACGGTGTGATAAATATGGCAACAAAGATGAGGATGATAGTCCGAACAATGTAAATAGTGTCATAATTTTCAGCTGGCTGCTCGGTCAATTGATGGCGAATGCTTACATTTAAGCCGTTGTGGGAGTAGACCTGATCAGTCAAAATATGGCTCTCACACCGTAGCGTCGTAGAGCTATACATTCATGCGCAGAAAGTATTCAGCAAATAGACGTAGTGGAAGACAAAACACTGATTATGATCCCAACTGAAAAAAGCAGACAATGATCAGAGATCAAGGTACAGGCAATGACCACAACTGAGAACGCAGGCAGAGGTCTTAATTCAAAATTCAATGATCTCAACTCAGAACACAGACGATGAATCAACCTCAAGCCACAGACGATGATCCCAACTCAAAACAGAGACGATGATCCCAACTCAGAACACAGATAATGATTTTATTTCAAGATAGAGACGCTGATCCAACCTCAAAATACAGACGATGACAGCAACTCTAAACACAAAACATGATCCTAACTCAAAACACATACGATGATCCCACCTCAAATACAGACGATGATTCCGACTCGAAACACAGACGATGATCCCGAATCAAAATACAAACGATGAACCCAACACAAAAACACAGACGCTAATCTCACCTCAAAATGCAGACGCTGATCTCACCTCAAAATACAGATGATGACTCTACACTAAACACTGACGATGATCCCACATGAAAATATTGACGCGAACGAAACTCTAAAGACAGACTATGATCCTACTTCAAAATACAGACGATGATCCCAACTTAAAGCACAGACGATGATCCCAATTCAAAATACAGACGATGATCCCAACTCAAAACAATGACGATGAAACAATTCAAAAGACAGACGATGATTCCGACTCAAAACACAGACGATCGTCCCGAATCAAAATACAGACGATGATCCCAACTCAAAATATAGACGATAATCCCAACTCAAAACAGAGGCGATGATCCCCACTCAAAATACAGACGATGATCCCATCTCGAAACCCAGACGATGGTCCAACCTCAAAATAGAGACGATGATCCCACCTCAAAACACAGTCGATGATCCTAACTCAAAATACAGACAAACATCCCATTTCAAATTACAGACCCATCATCGCAACTCACAGCACAATGATCCTATCTCAAAGAATCGAACTGATCACGGCCGTTGATATCATCGTGCGAAGCCTGCCCATAGCCGTTTCCGTCTTAGTAAATTTTTTCCTTGAAGGAGGAATTTACTATATTACCTGTAATAATTGTCACAGAGATTACATCTGAGAAACCTCTTCTTTTTTATTTGATGTGTCCTTTCAAGACATAGGAGATCATGGCCCTCCACATCTTCCTCTATCTCTTAATAAGTTTGTTTTTTGCTATTTCTCCCAGACCTCTACTCTACCACCCATTTACTCAAGCTCATTTAGTAAGTTACGCGCTGTTTTCCTCCGTACCTTTTTCTTTAATCTATCCTGCGTGTATCAGATTTTCCAAACCCTTCTTACTCTTAATGAGCCCAATAAATTTCAATTGCCTCTACCTGATGTTATGTATGAATTTCTGTTTTGTTTCCATTTTCTCTGAAACCTCGTCGTTGATCACATATTTGGTGCATGATATCCTAAGCATCTTTCTGTTGAACCACATTTCTGTTCCGTCCATTCTCTTCTTCATCTTTAAAGAGATTGTCAAGCAATCGCTGCTATACAAGAGGACATGTATCATGTAATAGTTCAATACTTTTTTTGATGTTTCTAACGAAATTTTTATGTCTCTTAATAATCTGCTAAGCTTTTGAAAAGCAGCTTTCGCCAACCAAATAATTCTTCGGATCTCAGTGTCGTATTTTTTGTTCTCTGTTAGAAAAATTCCCAGAGATTTAAATGTTTGTATTTGTCGGATTTTGTTATACCCTATTTGTAATTTTCACTTTGGCATCATCCGTTTGGAAACCTTAAGGAATTTAAATAAAAGATTATATGAACACAAAATGGAACTTTTACAAAACAATACATTAAATTACTTGCTCAAAGTAATGAGACATGAACACAATTCCGATTTCAAGAATGCTACTATAATCAAAAGCTAAATAATTTACTAAGTCGAAAATGTTTAGAACGTGCTTTATAATCGCTAGATCAACTACAGTAAATTTGCGTCCAGGTTCTTACGTGGTTCCTTAGCAGATCATCTATTGTTACAATGTTGGATATTTAATAAGAAAATGATGGATACACAACAAAAAAATAAAAAGAAGCTAATGAAAGCTGACATATTATAGCCAAAACCCATATTTAAAAGAAGAAAGAAAAAGATCATCTTAAAATTTATAACACCGAGTGTCTCTCCTTCGTGTAGATCGCAGCAGCATAAATATAAACTTAGTCCAATGAAGTCGTAGAAGACGAAACGCGTGACATGATAAATTTCTCCACTATGTCATACTTTCTTCCCTTAAAATTGTTACAGTAAAATTGTCCAATTGTTAGATTACGTTTTGAAAATTTGTAGCTTAGAGCAAGAAGAATATATGCTTACTCTTCAAGCTTAACATAAGAATCGTGATGAAATCGATCATAAAAGAAAATGAAAATGAAATCTTTTGTTTTAAGAAAAAAAACTTGTTCGATCAATTTTTACAGGAATACTTTTATTTTTTTTAAGCGTTTCACCCCAAGCAAGGCGGGAAGCTACTAGGACGCAAGGGGTTACAGAAGATTTGGAACAAGATCAGATAGGAGTGATAGAGGAAAGGATGAGGAGAAGGATAGTGGATAAATCAAGGCAACTGGAGATGTCGATTGACATTACATTTGAATAGCTCTCAGGGAAACTGGAATAGGGAAGGGAGTTCCACAGGCAAAAGGTGCGAGATATGAAGCTACTGTGAGAAAGCGACTGTAGACGAGATGCCAGAACAGGGCCAATTATATTGCATATCCGCCTCTGGAGCCTATCAAACAGAAGGGGCATCAGACCATATATGGCAGCAATACTCCATGCAAGAGTGAATTGTTGATTTGTAGATCTCGAGGATATTTTTTAAATTTTAATTATAAAAGATTATTTAATTTTAAATCTGTTTAAAATCTTTATTAAATTCACTCTTTTATATAATATTATTATTGTGCTATGTTTACCAATCATAAATGGCAAAACTTAGTACAAATCATCAAAAAACAATAGTTGTCCAATTGTTAGATTAAGTTTGGAACCGTTGTACCTTAGAGCAATAAGAATCTATGATTACTCTCCAAACTTAACAAAAGAATCGTGATGAAATCCATCATAAATGAAAATGATCTGTTCATCATTAATTAATCATTGATAACGAACCGAAGCTCGTGAATTATTGAAATAAATTTCATTATATATATATATATATATATATATATATATATATATATATATATATATATTCCAGCATTATTTCGCAACTTATTCAAGATGATCTTCACCCTCTCTAAAGTTCTAACCTTCTGCCCTAGAGTAACAAGTTACGTCACAGGTTTCACGTACGATTTCATTTTCAAGTCTTTTTTCACTGCTCTTTGGACGGCCATTGCTGAAACTTCTCGCTCACGTGTTAAACGTCTTATGGATTTAATTGGATCTCTTGTAACTGATCTTTTTAACTTAATGTTGAAATGATGAACTCTCTTTATTTTTGTGACTTCCTGTTACAGCTTTCCTCTCTACTTTTCTCTCTTATTTAAACTTATTCAGCATTCGTTTATGATCCCTGAATTGACTTTGAAGATGGAAGCCAGAGTATGAATGTTGGTACAAGTACAGAGGGCTTGAATGATCTTTTCCTCCGACCACTGCTTGGTTCAGTCTGTGTATGTGTGCGTGTGTGCGTCTGTGTGTGTGTGTGTGTGTGTGAGATAGAGATAGAGAGAGAGAGAGTGTGTGTATGATATAATGTAATGGCTGGCTTTTGCTCAACATCTACGGATCTCCACCTTATGCCGCAACTATGCTGAGCGATCCTTAGTTAACGTTTTTGAGAGAGCACATTATCTGACGTGATCAAAAGTATAAATTTAGGCAAGTACGCACCCGCTCCGTCACGATGACTTGCAACTTTGTGCTAGCTCAATCAGCGACGGATCTATCTATCGATCTATCTATATATATATATATATATATATATATATATATATATATATATATCCTTATATATGTTTGTGTGTGCGTGTGCGTGTGCGTGTGTACACGAAAGTTAATATGCCAATAAAAGATAATAATAACCGATTGAATATTTCATGAAAAAATAACCTCATGTTTAAATCAAATAGATTTATTTGTTTTTCTTTGTATTTCTCATCAATCATTTTATCCAATCTTTTCGGCTCTTCCTCCCACTATTCCCACAATCTCGACCAAATATTAGGAAAAATCTCCAAAACCAATCTAAAATCGCGGCTGTTGTCTGTAACGCTTCAATGAGAGTCATTGAAGCTGTTTCAATAATTATCGATATCTAATATTTTAAATTGCACGAAAAAAAAATCGAAGATTTTATTCCATCATTCATTTAGTTACTGTTGGCTGGTGATTCGGAGTTGGGTCAGACAACAACAGAACATGTTTCTTTATTTGTTGGATAATATTTCTGGCTATCGGGTAAGATTTGGATAAAAGTGAATTTTCTCTATCAATTATAAACCTACTTTAGTCACAGAAAAAAAAGTGCAAGAAATCTTCGACAGTAAAAGAAAGCAGTAAGAAATGATTATAAACTGTGTGAAGGCAGATCGTATAATCGTTAGAAAAATGTCAATATACATTTTACGAGACTAGTACAGAAGCATAAATATTTGACAAAAGTCCCACAATTGGGAAGTATGAGAAAAGAGGCTCTTAGCAAAGAACATAAGATTACCTCTAATTAGGAAACGAAACACTCAATTGGTGAAAAGTCGTCACCAGTCGAGTAGTGCGCTTATATTCATTAAGGTAACAAGACTTTATGAACTTAAGCAGATTTCACCAATATACAGTTAAGTTGGATAGATGTAACCGTAAGTTCTACGCTAACATTTTCTTTTCTCGCATTTCTCGATTGAGGAATACACTTCCGGTTCAATGCTTTGCAGACGACATTAATCTTCAAAAATTTAAATGCAATATCACTCGCTTTTTACTGTCCTTCTGATTAATTTTCTTTTGTTCTTGCTACTTATTAAACATTTTGTCTTATACTTCTTCCAGACCATGTAACCTTTTCTGTTCTAGAAGGTTTAACTGTCTTTCTTGGGGCGATTGAAAAAAAGAAAAATTGCTTTAACAGACGATAGAAATTGTGACTTCGAAATCCGAAATAGCATTGGGAAGGGGAAAGATGCCTTCAAAAAGCTCAACATTGTATGAATAAACAGAAAAGATCCGTTAGAACCAATGAAAACAATGTGGAACAGTTGTGTAATATCAGTCCAACTATATGGCAACAAACACTTTATTCGCGATGATGTGACTTGAGATGTTCAAGATGCATTCTGACGAGAACAATTATCTGGTACGTCAGAGTGAACCAATATTCCTATCAGTCGACCTAGTCATAAATTCTTCATTTCAGAGGAAAACGTAAGTCAAAAGAAGGCGCCAAAGCGTTGCTCTCCTGGAGTTCCTCTATGTTGATTATACATGAATCTAAGAATGTAGCCAAATCAGAGAAGCTGACTGAAAACAATTTCAGATAACTCTCAAAATTAAACTGCCTTGAATATTGTTGTAAGTATGTCACGGAAAATGATGTGTCTCATATGTAAGCAATGATACCCGGCGTTGCCTAGGCTGTCCTACTGGCTGAGAAATGTATTCGCGAAATTACCGTATTTAAAGCAGTTTTATACCTTCTCTATAAATAAATTCTGGATAATTATTTCGATGAGAATTCCTTTTTGGTAAATCTACTTTACGAAGCAAATCGCAACATCCTTATTTGAACATTGTGCTAGAAATGTCACATGCACCCGCTGTTCTGGGAAGGTCTTGGCCATTGCACTAAATAAGCAAAATGTAACATAGAACCACTCGTTTTTTTTGTTTTTTTTTGGTGGGAGTGTCTTGTTTGACGTATCAATTTCACAACAAACTGCATTCTTCTGTCTGGGTCGACTTCTCCAGAGTCGGGTGTCAAAATTATTTTGGATTCCGGAGATAAAAAAGAACTTCAACAAGATTGATTTCAAAGCTTATCTATTTTACTAAAAACGTATATTTTAACTAGCGCCAGTGAAGTCGCTTTATCACCCCCACTTAGGAGCAATTTCCTCGAGACACGAACTAACCACTTCTACTGCGTATGACATAGTAGAAAAATGAATTCCCTGAAATCACTTTCTATCTGTCTAAAATTCCAACGCTGGTTTTAACCAGTCGAAAACGACTTTCTTATTTAGTCTACCCTATGACCGTAAAGGTCAGCCACAGGAGTACGAAGGCAAAATACACTGCCACTAAAAAAAATAATAGTCTGAAAATATTATTTGACAGAGAATCACAAACAACTGTACGAAATAACAGAAACCACCTCACTTGAGGATTACCAGCAGTAGTTACAACTAACTAGTTAACACATTGTTATGGGACCTTACCCATAATAATAATGGACTATTCCATACTTAATAAATACTGCGCCTCGGGAGTAGGAAAGGGGTCAGTAGTTCTACTCTGAACCGACTGTTCGGTTTAACTCTCTTCCTACGGGCGGGAGGAACCCGGAGGAGGCTACGCCGAAGGGCGGAGTCTCCTTCGGGGAGGTAAAACCGGCCCTGAACCCGTTTATACGGGTTCAAATGGGCTATTTTTTGGCCGAGCCTAATGGCTCGGGAATGCCCACGTTAAAAAGGCCTTGTGCCACATGACACCCTCGTGGGGAGGTGACTGAATATCGTCAGTAGTTCAACTCGAGTCAAGAGTCGAGTCAGAGGCAGTCCGAAACACAGTCGCGTTCAGACAATTACAGCAAGACATTGGAATAGTGATACTGGTCGAGACTACATTGTTCTCTCTACTAAACCTGATTGTTCATACTAACACTTTACTTCTCTGTATATATTCCGGTTTGTAATATATCTGTGTTATTCCATGCCTGTGTTCGAGTTCCTCTTTATTGGTTCTACCTTGGACTATCACCGTGGTACAAGGAACCGGACCATAACACACATGTAACTCGAAGATTAAATAAGCAAGATGCTGAATTCCCACTCGACATAAAATAAAAAGTTTTCCTAACCCCATCAATAATGGAAAGAACGATAAAACCTATTTTCCTAAAAAATTGTGTCAAGAGAAATATTTTATAGGCTTCAAATGACAGCAGTAATGTCTTTTCGGTTAATGTATGTCAAAGGTTTCCTTGTTGGGTAATGGTTAATGTTACAATTATCAATATCATTAGAGATGGGGAGAACAGATACTACATTTTGATTCCAGTCCGATGGTCAGGTTTTGACGAAAGCGTAACTAGATTATCTATTCATGAATGTCAATGTTTTCATATAAGGAAATAGATAATATTAACAATAACATTAGATATGAGAAGAGATACTACACTTTTATCCCAGCACCGATGGCCAGGAGAGAACAAAACCAGTTTCCTGTAGCACCCTTCCCGAAAAAAAGATACATATTTCCTAATGCAGATATTAGCCCACTCTATCCGGGTTTTATATAATGTGGGCCCTAACACTATTATCATAGGTTGAATGCCGAGCCCCTTTGTCTAAATCAGGAGTCCTCCAGGCACCGATAAGGGCTTATATGGATGATTTAACCGTGAAACGACATCTGTCACCGGAGGCAGATGGCTATTAAAGGGTCTCGAAGAAAATATGACCTGGGCCAGAATGAATTTCAAGCCAGCTGAATCTAGGTCCCTAGTATTGAAAATAGGCAAGGTCATGGAGAAAGTCCGATTTTCAGTCGCAGGAGAAACAATTCCTACCCTGAGCGAAAAGCCTGTGAGGAGCTTGGGCAAGAGTTTCAACTGTAGTCTGAAGGATACAGTCGCGATCCAGCAGACTAAAGAGGATCTTCAGGAGTGGCTGACAAAGATAGACACATCAAGATTGTCAGGACGTTTCAAGGCATGGCTTTTCCAGCATGCAGTATTGCCCCGGATATTGTGGCCATTGCCAGTCTATGATGTTCCTATTACCACTGTGGAAACGTTAGAGAGAGAGAGAGCGATTAGTAATCGGTTGAGAAGATTGGCTTGGTTTGCCGAGATGTTTAAGTAGTGCGGCCTTCTATGGTAACAGCAACGCATTGCGCCTTCCCTTTAGTAGCCTTGTAGAAAAATTCAAAGTCACGAGAACGAGAGACCGGCTGCTGCATGCAGAATCCAAAGATCCAAAAGGGGCAGCAGCTCGAATTCAGACAAGATCTGACAGGACATGGAGATCTGAAGGAGAGTTACGAGTGGCGGAGGAGAGACTTTGGCAGAAAGCTATACTGGGGTTAATAGCTAAATGCATAATAGTTGGGGTTTTTCATAGACCACAAGCCAACGTTGCAAAAAGGCAAAGAAAGGCGCCAACTCATCCAAGATGAAGTCCGTGCATGCGTAGAAGCATGACACTGTAGAACAGTCGGTCTAAGTCAGCATGGAGCCTGGACGAAATGGGAGAACGTTGATCAGAAAAGAATTATCTGGTAAGAGTGCTGGTAATCAGATTTTAACCGGATTAGATTTCTGATTAAATATGTCTATGATGTTCTACCGAGCCCAAATAACCTGCATATATGGAGGAAGAGCGATACCACCACTTGCAAACTATGTGCAAGGAAAGGATCATTACAGCACATCCTGAGTAGTTGCCCAAAACTTGGGGTGATGGTCGGCATCAGTGACGCCACGACCAAACCTTAATATGATTGCAAACGCGGTGACTAAAGCTATAAGGGCTAGTAAGCATCAACCTGGAAAGAAGCTGAATCAAATTAACTTCACCAAATCTGGAGTAAAGCTATAGAAACAGAGGTGAGTGAGAGAATAAGTCTGTTATCTTCCGCAGGTGATTGGCTGTCGGGTAGTGGATTTAAAGACCCAGCTGAAGTTCCCCAGCCACATAGCCGAAACATCACTCAGACCAGATCTGATATTGCACTCCGACAACACGAAGCAGTGTATCATTTGGGAACTGTCGATGTCGTGGGAGGAGTTTATTACACTGGTTAATGAGAGAAAGAAGTCTAAATACCAAGAACTTGTCGAACAATATCGTCGCAATTCATGGAGAATATATTATGATCCGTTAGGAGTTGGTTTCAGGTGCTTTGCAGGACAGTCACTGTGTAGAGCCCTAGCAAAAATAGGCTTACTGGGGACAGTGAGGAATGAGAGCGCTGAAGGACATTACCAATGCAGTTTGAACCGCTTCCAAGTGGATTTGGCTTAAGAGATCAGAGACATGGAAGAACTAAAAAAATGTAGGAGGAAAAGGGAAAGGAAAAGAAAAACAACAAAAACTCCCAAACATACTTACGTAGAAGAGGGTTTCAGGGAATATTGAAAAAAATATTAATTCAGGGTAGTTAAAGTGGGATGGATGGGGGTTGAGAAGTGTTGACGCATGTCAGGGCGGGGGGGTCAAATGATTTTTTCTTTCGGTTACCGATTGCCATTTATCCATGCGTATTTGCATTTTTCTATTTCCATTTCCAATCTAATACTTATGAATATAAATTTAGATCATAGTAATCATAGTTTGATAATTGTTGAGTGGTAATTCTAGTATTAATTCGCTAGATTCATTTTGAATTATATTTAAGTGATAGTAAATGTGAATATGGTACTTAATTGAGTAGTTTAGATTTCCATTAGTTATCTAGGATTTTTATTTTTGGTTATTTATGTATTTTTAGTTATTTTTTTTTATTTAGATTATGCCATCGTATTATTTTAATCGATAGATTACAAAACTGGTAAGGAATTTTAAATAAACCGTAGGAAATAATTTTTTAACGAACGGTTTCGTAAAATTAATGTAAATGGGAACTAGGTTATATGTGTGCGTGTCCTTTCG
>CAHIKZ030000143.1:962500-990000 GCA_903632075.3 Acanthosepion pharaonis | reverse complement strand
TGCTATATAGGAACATTAATATTATATAACCGCTCAGTACTCTTTTGCTTTGACACTTACTTAAATAGACACGGTCAAATGAACACGACACACACTCAGGTTTTTTTTACTCATTTTCATTTCTCGTTTTCTTCATAATTGTCATTCTTTTTTTCTTCTTCATCATCTTCTTCAATTTCAATATTTACGCAGATCATTCACCTTCTTCTTCTTCTTCTTCAATTTCGATATTTACGCAGATCATTTACCATCTTTATTTCTTTTCTTATACTTCTTCTTCTTCAAAGCAGATCATTCACCTTCTTTCTTTCTTTCTTTCTTTCTTCCTCTAATTCCTCTTCTTCTTTTTCTTCTTCTTCTTCTTCTTCTTCAATTTCGATATTTACGCAGATCATTTACCATCTTTATTTCTTTTCTTATACTTCTTCTTCAAAGCAGATCATTCACCTTCTTTCTTTCTTTCTTTCTTTCTTTCTTTCTTCCTCTAATTCCTCTTCTTCTTTTTCTTCTTATTCTTCTTCAATTTCGATATTTACGCAGATCATTTACCATCTTTATTTCTTTTCTTCTTCTACTTCTTCTTCTTCTTCAAAGCAGATCATTTACCTTCTTTCTTTCTTTCTTTCTTCTTCTTCTTCATCTTCTTTTTCTTCTTCTTCTTCAATTTCGATATTTACGCAGATCATTTACCATCTTTATTTCTTTTCTTCTTCTACTCCTTCTCCTTCTTCTTCTTCACCTGATTTTCAGTCATCATCAACTGTTTTCTTGAGTTAATATCCACGTTCCTTAATGATATTTTATTTTTTCTTACGTTTTCACACTTAGTATCCCTTTTTGTCTTAGTGGCATTATTGCCTTGCTTCCAATGAAAAAATTAAAAAAAGATGAAGTTCAGCTTTCTTTGTTTTAATATACTACTTAGCTTTTATGTCAGTTTCACTTTTATCAACTTCCCAGATATTTAAATTTTCGGAAAGATTTGATGTTTAAACCCGTAATTCATCTTTCGCATCTTGGGATGATGTTTCTTCTAAAGACTAATGTAAAAGAGATATTACCATTGGCCCTATCTGCAAGAATATCATCCTTAGACAATGCAAAGCATCAATCTTTAGAATCAGTCTTCGTCTCAAGGAAGGCGTTTTTGTCCTAAATAATAGTTTTAATACCAACTTTCGCTAAGTAATTTAATTTTTTATTCACGCTTTTTGAAATTGACTAACTTGTTTTTACGGCTTATCAACCCTTTGTAGTTTATTTAAAGTATAAATATATTTTAAGTTGTAAGAATGTATTATTTTTCGAACGATTAATGCATTAACAATTCCCTTAGAATAACAATGAGTAAAAAATCCTACTATTCAACCCATAGTTAAAGGGAGGAAAATGGGTGTATCAGATGCTGTAGACTAGGATATGCGATTGATGTAATGGATAATGGCTCAGAATTGTTAACCAAGAGAACCGAGTTCAATTCCCGCTGTCTGCTTTATATTCACCTACGCGCAAATAACCTTAGGAAAGGCATGAATCCAACTGTTCTCCCTACAGCTATTGTATCAGTAAACAAATATTATCTAGAAAAAAATATAAACATCTAAAAAAAAAAATAAATAAAATAAGGCCTTAAATAATCCGGAAAAAGTTTTATAAGTTGTAACATATCGAATGAATAAATTAAGTGAGGAAATGTATTCCTAAAAATATTGTGCATATGTGAACAAAACTAACTTTTGAAAATCCTTGTCAAAAGACAAAACTAATCAAAAAAATCATTTATCCATGTTTCTGTGTCAGTCTTCCTGGTGAGGTTATATTATTTACTTTATCATAGATCGATTCAATTTTGTTGTTATTATTACATAACTTTCAGCTGATATTTACCTAGATTTTAATGTCAGCCGAAATTAGATGATAATAACAATAATATAATGAGGTAATAATAACAACAAATCTAATATAAAGCCGACGTGAACAAATGTAATTATCTCTTACCGTCCTGGGTATGACGATAAACTACATCCAGCAACAAGGGACCTCTGATCAGAAGGCTTTCAGGACCGTGTAGCCACTTCTTAATTGTTCCCAGGTCCAAATTGCATGAATAAAAATATTGTCGGCATTAAATAAGCAACTGAGTTTGAATAAATAAATAAATTTCTTCTGTACGAAAAAGAAAACCAAGTCTCCATGAAAAACCTGTCATGAGAGAAATGATTGCAAAAGAAGGCTGGGATAAGATGGGGAAATAATAGGAAAATTTGGAGCTGGAACTGGTAATGACCGCTGCAAAATGGTGCCCGGCGAATACATCTGATTTCCAGAACACTCATGACATTTTTTAAGCATTTCACCCCAAGCAAGGTTGGAAGCCACTAGCATGCAAGGGGTTACATAGGATTTCGAGTGAGAGCAGATAAGAATGATAGAGGAAAGGATGAGGAGAATGATAGTGGATAGATCAAGGCAACTGGAGATGCCTATTGACATTACATTTAAATAGTTGCAGATTATCGATATCAGGGAAATTGTAAAAGGGAGTTTTACAGGCGAAAGGTGCGAGATATGGAGATATTGAAGTAGAAGAGACGGCTACATTTAACAGTTTCAACAGGGAAAGGGTGAGAGCGGGATGCCAGCCTCATAGGATTCTTGAATTCATGAAGCCTGGGAACCAGCGAAAGCAGCTCATCGGAGCAGTTACCATGAAAGTTTTTGTAAAAAGAGAGAGAGAGAGTTCGAAGTAACAAAAATAAAATCTATATTATTCTGCTTCCACAATTTGATACATGGTAGATGATGCTTAGCTTTTGCGAATATACATGTTTGTGCGGACATAATTAAGGCAGTGATGTATGAGTTTTATGTTGTAGTTTTGTTGAAGTTATATTTTGGAAAGGAGTGTGATTAATGTCAAGAAAGGCACATTCCATATCAATGGTTGATTGATTTTATTTAGCAGCACATAAAACATGGTGGATTATTTAATGCCGAAATCTAAATAATTTAAACACAATTTATGCCGAAATCTAAATAATTTAAACACAATTTATATATATATATATATATATATATATATATATATATATATATATATATATATATATATATATATATTCGAGTTCGAATTCCAGTTGAATATATTACATTCATTTAGGCGCTTCAGAAATGTGTGAATTCTCTTCTCCCTCCAGCTATGGGTAAATAGCAGGACAGACAGGTTTCTATAACCTTGGATGGCAACTGGTCTAGGAGAAGGAAAACTCTGAATTCAAAACATGCAGAGGGCCGTTTGGGGACCTTGTGGCACCAAGTACCCTGGACCTCTGTATTCGGCCCTTGAAAAAGTGTGGATGATCCTGCACAAAAACTTCACCATTATAATCAAATCTCATGTGCTGGTGTCGGGCTGTCTGTTCCTAGGAACTGATCTGCTTGGCTATCATACGTCGAAATTCGACGGGACAGTCGTGAATATATATATATATATATATATATATATATATATATATATATATATATATATATATATATTAAAAAAAAGACCATTTAAAGTTCCATTATAATAATTTATTTCACCAGAGCCCTGGATCATCAGATAGCACTTCCAAAATTTGAAACGAAACAAAATGAATGAAGATTTATACTTTTGATGGGTAGTGTACGTTTTTGTAATTTAACAGGGGGTTTAATGAGGGGTGGTTTGAGTGAAATGGTCGAGTTTAGAGAGGGTTTATTTAACATATCTTTCAATCCTACTTCAAATATTAGCTCTGGATTTACGTTGAGCTCTCAGGATTTCAATACCCATACGAATTACCAAGTTTTTCATAACTTAAGTATATATATATATATATATATATATATATATATATATATATATATATATATATATATATATATAAAAAAAATATGTTGTAGTGGTTCCAACGAGAGAAAAGTATGTATATTAAAAAAAGAAGAGGGTGCCGCAAACGTTTTTTGGTTGTAATGTGGATTTATTGAGAAAAATATTATACTTTGTTTTACATAATTTCACGACACGTGTTTCTGGTCTGGTCTCATAAACGTCTTCAGGTGAAAGTGGAGATTTTTACATATTATTAAAAATAATTAATTTTCTTCATGTTCAATGTGGAATATTTTCGATATGAGACATTCTGTTTGTGTGTTGGCAATCCAATTTTCTTTCTAGAAAATATATATATATATATATATATAACCATATGTGTGTATATATATATATATATATATATATATATATATATATATATATATATATATATATATATATATATAAATACAAACTGCGAGAGTGTGAAATGAAGTGACGTAGTAGACGCAGTGCTAATCTATTTATTACTAACAATCTTGCTTTATATATATCTTCAATATACCTTTTCAACCTACCTTCGTCTTCCGTGTCTGTCTTTCTGGCCCCTAAACAGGCCACAACAATAACGCAATTTTATGACAGTATCAGTAAACCGTTTATCTTTTTTCATTTAATCAATCCCCCCACCTCGGTAGTAAATCGAGAACGTCATTTAAACGCAAGGGGACTACTGGAAATGAAAGAGAAGTAAAAGACTTTAGAAGGAACCGGAAGCCCGAAAATTGCATAAATTTCTAGTTTTAGGCGGACACGTTAGAAGTATATTGTTGAAGTAGAATCTGAATCCTAAACAGGAATCAAGGGATAAAGCTCTACAACTGTACAAAAGACTGAAGAGATAGGTGGAACCGAAAGCTGAGGAGATAGATGAATCTGGCGATAGGTGAAACTAGTATAAAATATTTCATTGCCATCTAAAAAAAATTATTCTCAGTTCGAAAATAATTTTTGGTGGAACATGGACTGACAGTATATTTTTAATTAGGCTGAGATTTGATTAGATTTCAAAAACACTTTGCATATGTAGAAAAAAAAACAACAAAAAAAGAAACAAAATAGAAATGCCGACACGTCTTTCATGAATTACTCAAGTTTCGGAATATTTCTAAAAGTTAGTTAGTCCATAGGAATCGCTTCTTTTTAGTCAATTAATGAAATGAATACTTGAAGTGGAAAATACGTACAAAGTATAAACGTCAGCCAATCAGAGAAATAGAATCTTTATTTGTCGCTAATTGCCAATCTCTCTTTACGTACCCCACATATACTCACTCATATACGCATATTTGAATATTAACAAATCGCAATTTGTAGTGTACACATTATAGGCAGATATAGTTTTTTTTTTTTAGAAATAACTCAAAACAAACAGGAATCAACACCGAAGATCGCGTTTTCCTATGAAAACCTAGAATTTCCTATGAAAACCTAGAATTTCCTATGAAAACCTAGAATTTCCTATGAAAAACCTAGAATTTCCTATGAAAAACAGGAATTCAGCGCAGAAATAAGCGTCAAGATTGAAGATCACATTTTCTCATGAAATTAAAGAATTGAAAAACTAGAATTCAGTGCAGAAAGGAATCAACACTGAAGGTCTCGTTTTCCTATGAAAAACAAGAATTTCCTATGAAAAACAGGAATATATATATATATATATATATATATATATATATATATATATATATATATATATCGCGTGTCTGAGTGTAAATAACTGCTGAATATATTTTATCGTCATAACCATGGAATGTGCCTTTCTTGACATTAATCAAACTCCTTTCCAAAATATAACTTCAACAAAACTACAACATAAAACTCATACATCACTGCCTTAATTATGTCCACACAAACATGTATATGCGCAAAAGCTAAGCATCATCTAACATGCATCAAATTGTGGAAGCAGAATAATATAGATTTTATTTTTATTACTTCCAACTGCCCCCAAAATTAAATTCCGATATTAAATGTCCCATAAGGAGTTGATATACCATTAAACAAATAGATCAATCAAACAGCGTTCGAAGGTCAACATAATCGATTTGTCAGAAAGGTAACTTGTTGGTGCTAACTTTGTGATGAGGCGAAGTTAGGGCGAATTAAATCTGGAAAGTGTCTTAAAACCATAATGCGGTATGAACCACACCTTTCTTATGAAAATTGGAGGAAATTCCCGTCAATGTTTATACTAATAGTAAGTCATACAGTCATCATGCGCTAGGGTTTTGTGTGATCTGAGTGTGTTAAAACTGTGGATAGTTCCAGAAGATGCGTTCTCTCCCAGATACTGTTACTAAGAACCACTCAGTATAATTGCAGTGTAGATCACAGGTCGTTTATATGGGTATTGAAAAAACAAAAATCTATCTGATCAGACGTCTGCAGTGAGAATAGTTTGCCGCTCTAGCAGACAGGTGAACTCGTATACGACAAGCATTATACGAGTGTAAGACAAAAATAACCACACGTTCTCTATAATACATCTATCACACTTCCTTCTGTTCATGTGGGTTCATAGATGTTACTATTGAATTTCTGTGATCGTTGAGCTTAATCATGCCAGTTTTCTTGCACTTACAGTGTAGACAAGTCCGCTCTGTTAGCAGTGTGCTTTCAAAGGTGAAACAATGAGCAATGATCCGAATCTGCACTGAACATGCTACATCATCGAAAATAACTAACCATTACCATCTTTCGATCTTGCTGAATTTCGTTGGTGGAGATTGACTGTTCCTTCATCGTATGCCACTTTTAAAATTCTCGATTCACTCATACATACTCCTACGTCGTAGAGCACTCTCGAAGTATTGTGTTAAAAACCTGAAACGTATTTTAGCCCCTAACACAATATTCGACTTTGGTGCACACTGTTAGCGGAGCGGTCATGTTTACACTGGGTAGTTATCATTATTTTTGTTGCCTTGATATTCTTTTGTTGTTATCACAGCTTTTCGATTACTGACCCGAAGAGAAGTGATCCGAATCTGCAGAGAACTTGCTACCTTGCCGATGTTAACTAACCTGTTAGCCATAAGCATCTCTTAAGCTTGCAAAATCTCATTGATGGAGGTGACGGGCGTCTTGCTCCTTCATCGTGCGTCACTCTTGACAGTCGACTTTTAAACTTCTCGATCCACTCATACATATCTTTGCGATACTTCACTATTGGCGATGGAACGTATATAGGAATTACTGTCGAGTGTTAGTTTAATGCCCATTAACATCTCTAGACACGGGTCTCCTCTAGGGATAATCTATTCATTGTGACTGGCATTGGTTCGGAGTCTGATCAGCGGTGATAGAATGTGACCAGTTCGCTTTTAGAGGCATTGGATGTAACCAGCCATTTTCCCAACGGGAAGTTAGTGGTAGATCGGGAGGGAAGTCAGCAGCTAATCTCCGATTGTCAATACATCTGCTGATGCTGCCGTATATCGTCATATCGTCGGCAAAAACCTTTTTGCAACGTAGATCATTTTTGTAAAGAGGCTTGGTCCAAAAATTGAAACCTGGGGGACTCGGAAGATTGGAGATTAATAACTACCTTCAGGGATCTACCAGTTAGGAATTATTTTATAATAGAGAAAGCCCTTCCAGTGATTCCATTGATGAAGAGCTTGTGAAGCCATCCTTTGTGCCACACTTAGCTGAATGCCTTCGAGATATCTAATGCTATTGTCCTTGCGGTATGTGTGTCGTCAAAGGCTTCATGTGTAATGATAGGACATCAGCAGTGGATCGAGCTGATCGAAACTCATACTGCTTGTCGCACAAGACGTTGTTCTCTCCAGGTTCTTGACCTTATTTTTAAGACCTCAAAGAGCTTACTGATGGTACGGAGGAAACTGATGGGTTTATACTGGTATGAGTAGATCGATTGTCCCCGTTCTGGAAGCCTGTTCATACTTTTGCCCCGTTTCACATGTTTGGGAAGCACTATCTCATTCAACAGCGGTTACATAACTTTTTTAGAATCGGGGTTAATGCTACTAGAGGTTTTTATAGACCAGAAGCATTTTGGGGGTCGAGGCTGTTGATAAATCTAGAGACATTTCTTCCTGAAATTAGTATGTTACCGACCTTGTGTTCAGTGAGAAGGGGAGAAGTTGTGGAGGCGAAAGTCTTTGTAATCTAACGTTGAGTTTGAGGCATAGATCGAGTTGAAGAGTCTCGCTTTGTCTGTCGATTGATAGGATAGACCTGTTCGAAGTTACTCGAAGGGTCGGATACCTATCTATCAGGCAGATACGCCACCCCACCCCCAAAACTGTTTAACTCCAGCAGAGGAGGCAAATAATCCAAGAGAGATTCAGTGTATGTTCATGTGTCTCACCCGCCTAGAGTTCAGGACGACAGAACCCCTCCTTAGGTCAGAATCAACGTGCCGGTCGGAGACCTACATTACCAAAAGAAAGCTCGCTCATATACATGAGGAATAAAAGACACATACGGAAAAGCAAGAGACGAAGTTTGCTCGGGTGTATATGCAACCCTAACCCCATATGATTTAGTATCAGGACCATAGTCGTTAGACTGAAGGCATACGGAAGGAAATGAATTATTTTATTTGAGAGATAAAAAAAGAAAAAAAATATTTAGGACTAAAATGTAATTACACCTGTCACAGACACAAGACTGAAATTGACAGTTGTTCTGATAATTCATTAGAATCGGCTCAACAAGGGGACAGTGGAATAATTGAGAGATAGTTGTAATGTTCTAGCGAAATAGTTGTAATGTTTTAGCTTAGTATAAGTCACAAACCCCACTCTTGTACAAGTGTACAATATTTGCTCATCGGCCATTTTTCCTCGCCTGAAAAACTTCCATTGTTCGGCAATTGACATTTAATTAATGCGCAGGTAAATAATACAGACACTCGTAAACTTCACACACACACACACACACACACACACATATACATACACACACATATATATATATATATATATATATATATATATATATATATGTATATATATATATATATATGTATATATGTATATATATATATATGATATAAAAGGCTCAAACACTAATATTCCTTGATTATATTATTACTTTGGAATCGTAATCACGATCCAATTCATCAGAACTACAATTGTCGTTCTGATGAATGTGATCGTGATTACCATTCCAATGTAATAAAATATAACTATGGAATATTAGTGTTTCACCCTTTATACTATATTTTAACTCTGTACTTGACACGGAGTTCTACCTGTATTCTATTCTCTTGAAAATTTTACACACACACACACACACACACACACACACACATATATATATATATATATATATATATATATACTACAGACACTTACGTGCGATTACCCTTTTGGAAAGATATTAATTCTATCCAACTACTTCTAGCCATACATACATGCATACATACATACATACATACTTATATATATATATATATATATATATATATATATATATATATATATATATATATCAGTTACGTGCTGATACCCTTAGGAAAGCTATTAACCTATGTTTCTCCCTCCACTCATGGGTAAATCGCCGGATAGACTGGATTATATAGCCTTAGTCTAGGAGAAGGACAACTCTGATTTCAGGCTCGTTTGGGGCCCTTCGACACTTCGAAAAGTGTAGTTGGTTCAAGCCTTCACCACTGTAATCAGATCATATGTGTTGGTGTCTATCTGTCTGTTCCTAGGAAGTGAGCTGCTTGACACTTATACGCCGAAAACAACGGAAGAGTCCACCATATATGTATATTGTTTATATGTTATGTTTTTGATACAATTTTTTTTAAGTAAATGCTCCTTTTATAATAAACAGCATTAACAACATTTACAGAATGTCCGAGAAATCTTAAAGAAAATTTGCGTCGTACACGGAACCGTCATGTAGGCTGATATGCTATACTATTTAGCTACAGTGGAATCGTCTGGCATATATATATATATATATATATATATATATATATATATATATATATATATATATATTAATTATTTAAAAAATATGATTCCAACTCGATAAGAGGTCTCATGTTTCAAAACAAGAGCCGAAAACTTCAATATAATTATTTGAATTAATTGAGTTAAAGCAAGTTCTGTTCTATTTTCAAGCGAATTTTTTGGAATAACGTATATATTATATATATATATATATATATATATATATATATATATATATATATATATATATATATGTGTGTGTGTGTGTGTGTGTGTGTGTGTGTGTGTGTGTGTGTGTGTGTTTAAATGCTTGGCTTAAAAGAAAATTTTAAGGTACAAATTTGTAGAAAAATAACAGAAAATTGTAGGAAATGACAAAAATCTATAGAAATTAATGAAGAAATAAAAATGGCAGTATTGTGGCGATCATCATCGCCATTACACATACAGATGATACGTAAGTATTCATTGTCTGATCTTCTCAAAACTTGCTTGCTGATTGGTCAATTTCTGGCCAATCAAATCACCGGCACGTGAGGAATAATTTTCCCATGCACTAGCTTCGGAGCCTACCACATGATACAGAGCCTTATTGGTATTATTGCCACAAAAACTCAGAACTGTACGCTTAGTGTCTTTGTCGAAAAAAGACTGTCTTCATCCAGAAAAATGAAAATTTTCTCAACAAGTACTGATATTCTGACTTTATTATGGTGTCCTACCTACATGGGAATGAATTTTACCTCCTTATTAAATACCAATTTGCGAGACTTCCTAGGGGACATTCGACGTGTGTGTTCGACTTTCGAACAATCTGCTTTGGCAAAGAGGAATACGGACGAAGCTTTGACGGCGGGCAAAGTTTCGCCCTGGTCAGTAGACAGATCCCGACCCCGTTTATGCGGGTTCTAAGGGAATATTTTTGGGTTAGCCTACGCACTCGGAGAAACACACGTTGGCCTTGTGCCACATACACTCCTCGTGGGGCGACTGCTAAATATACAGTCGACATGCAGTCTCTGACTGTGTGCGACTTCTGTCGTACTCTCTGCTTTGGTAAAGAGTAACCTGACGAAACTTTGCCGTGTTACAGTTTTTTGTGTATATATGTGTAACGAGTGAGTTAGTCAAAATGATTTAACTCCCTTTATAGTCTACCAATAGAAGGTTAACCAATCAGAAGCCGCAGAAAATTCTATCTTTCGTGTATAAAGGCGGTCATTTTTGTTTACCCTACCCGAATGACCAGTGTCAACTTGTCAGGCGAAGATGAACAGAAGGTAGTACTACGCTCTGCTACTTTGCTGCGATATCCACTGCTAAACCTGAACTACGCTTTCCTACTGTCTCCGAAATATTCCCTGCTAACCTCTGGATTCTATACTCGAAGACGACCTTCAAAATGTCTAACATGCCGAAGGGCAGATTTTCGGCCGGGGAGGTAGACAGACCTAAATCCGCTAACGCAGGTTTTGTGGGGATATTTTTGGCTGAGCCTGTGGGCTCGGAGAACCCACGGTAAACTCGGCCTAGTGCCACATACATCCCGCGAGGGAAGACTGATAAATATCGAAAGTCGAGACGCAGTTTCTGATTGAGTGTGACTTCTGTCGAACTCTCTGTTTTGGCAGAGAGGGACCAGGACGAAGCTTTGCCGAAGTGCAAAGTTTCGTCCTGGGAGTTAGACAGATCTCGAACCCGCTTAACCGGGTTCTAATGGAATATGTTTTGGCTGAGCCTACGGTCTCGGAGAAACGCACGTTTAACTCGGACTTGTGCAACATATATTCCTCGTGGTGGGGGACTGTTAAATATCGACAGTTGATACGCACTTATGTGACTGTTCGCAGCTCCTTTCGAACTCTCTGTCTTGGGCAGAAAGGAACCCGGACGAAACAAATCCAGATCTGCATCAATTTCAATAATACTTCTATGTAATATTTTAATTACTCACTAAAATTTGTTCTTTAATACACCTCCCAAAAAGAAATCCATCGCTGTTAGGTCAATTGAATATGGTGGCCATTCGATGCCGTCCTTTCTTTCCAACCAATGCCGTTTCGTTAAGGTAGTCACTTCCTGTCAAAGCATAATCGGAAGGTGTTTCATGATTTGGATAAATTAGATCTAAAACTACTGAAAAAAATGTTGCATACATTTAGTCCACGCTGTATATTTTTGTTTGTTTTTCCAAGCTTGATTCGTTGTTTCAACTTAGTCGAATGACGACCCTGCCCTTAGTAGAAGATTTCTTAACAACCTCAGTCAGAATGAGGCTAGGCCGGATATATCTTGAATTTGAAAAAAAAACAAAAAGGTTATTTAACTTTGATTCATTTTATATGGTGTCCTTTTTTCTGTTGCTTTTTGGCCATGGACCATAATAAGATATTTTTTTATTCCCTTAAGAAATTCTAATGCCCTGTGTGCCAATCAAACTTCCCTACTTGAGCAACATTTTATATCTACGTCTATTTTGCGTGGCTCCGTGTATACACGTGTTTCTCTGTACTTGTAATTATAAGTATGAGTTTGATTGTGTATGTGATAATGTGAGTATACTTCTGAGTTTGTGTGTATATGATTGGTTCAGTATATGTATCTCAGTGTGATTTTATGTATATATGTTCCGTATGTATAAACAAAAATTTGCATTACTTAACGCACTTCCTGATGTCTGCAAATTGAAATTTTATTACAAACACCCGTATTTTAAAATTATTCTTCGAGGTTTTTTATTCGCCAATGCCATCATGATGACTTCCTTTACTCACATTTTTTTCTGGGTTACTTTGGCACCGAAACGTTTTCCGACATTGTTTCCCTTTCTTCTTCTTCTTCTTCTTCTTTGTCTTCTTCTTCTTCTTCTTCTTCTTCTTATTATTATTATTATTATTATTATTATTATTCCTCTTCTTCTTCCTCCTCCTCTTATTATTATTATTATTATTTCTCTCCTTCCTACTCCACCTCTTATTATTATGATTACTTTTCTCTTTCCTTTTCTTCTGATTATTATTATTACTACTACTATTATTTCTCTTCTCCTTCCTTTTCTTTTTCTTCTTCTTCTTTTTCTTCTTCTTCTTCTTCTTCTTATTATTATTATTTCTACTTTTTCTTTTGTATATTTCTCATTGTTTCTCCTTCATTTTCATTTCTTTTCTTTTAATTTTTCTTCCTCTGTTTCTGCACATTTCTTTTTCATCTGCTCTTTCTTCTTCTTTTGCAATTCTTCTTTTAATTCTTCTTGCGCTGCTTTTCCATATTTCTTACACTTCTTCTTCTTCCTCTTCTTTTTTTCTTCTTCTGCTATTACTAGAAATAACAATGAGAAAGAAAGAAAGAAAGAAAGAAAAAAGAAAAAAGAAAGAAAGAAAGAAAGAAGAAAAAAGAAAAAGAAAGAAAGAAAAAAGAAAGAAAGAAAACAGATAGAAAGAAAAAAAGAAAGAAAAAGAAAAAAAAAAAGAAAGAAAACAGAAACAGAAAGAAAAAAAAAAAAGAAAAAAAAAGAAAAAAAAAAAAAAAAAAATAAATAAAGAAAGAAAGAAAGAAAGAAAAAAGAAAGAAAGAAAACAGATAGAAAGAAAAAAGAAAGAAAAGAGAAAGAAAGAAAAAAGAAAGAAAAAATAAATAAAGAAAGAAAGAAAGAAAGAAAAAAGAAAGAAAGAAAACAGATAGAAAGAAAAAAAAAAGAAAAGAGAAAGAAAGAAAAAATAAAGAAAGAAAGAAAGAAAAAAGAAAGAAAGAAAAAAGAAAAAAGAAAGAGAAAGAAAGAAAAAGAAAGAAAGAAAGAAAAAAGAAAGAAAAAAGAAAGAAAGAAAAAATAAAGAAAGAAAGAAAAAGAAAGAAAGAAAGAAAAAGAAAGAAATAGGCAGAATAATGAAAAATGCAAAGGGACAAGGATTTAGAAACGGTGAAGACACTGAATAATTAAGTGAATGAATTTGGCAGGAGCTAACACATCATTGACTGAGGTAGTTTAGTTTTTATTATACTTTTATATTTTCTCTCATTCCTCCGCCTCCTCCTCCTCCTCCTTTTTCTTCTTCTCCTCCTCTTCCGTCTTCTCTCCCCTCCTCCTTCTTCTTCTTCTTCTTCTTCTTCTTCTTCTTCTCCTCCTCCTCCTTCTGAAATTAACAAGTTTTGAAATTAACATTTTTTTTCCATTGCCCTAAAGTAGAATTAATACACCGAAAATTAGGTACCTCAAAAAATTGCCTACAAATGAGCATGCCATGATGTAAAATACTCCCTCTGATGAGGTTATTTAAAAACATGAGTCGACATTTTGCGTTAATGTTTTGGTTTTGTAGCGATTTAAAGTGTTTGGCGTCTCTACCTTCGAACAGAGTCACGGAATCCAGGGTCGTTAGCATGTATTGGAATGATCAAAATCAAACTGATGCATGGTATGAATACCAGGCTAAACGGAAAACGTGACATAAAAATACAATGTCGCACAGACCTTTACAGAAATTAAGGAAAGCATTATTAAGTGCGCTACTCTGTCGCTATTTCCATTATAAATATTCGGGCGTTCACCATCATGTGGTTCTACTAATTCAGAGATTTACAGCTTTGACCCGCCATGCTGCGTCCACGGAGTCGACTCATCTGTATTTCTCCGCATTCCAGTTATAAGGCTTATTTTCCACTCAGGTTGTTTTTACAAAAATAGTTGCTTTGTGGAACGGGCTCCCTTGATGATGCTTCCCCAAATGCAACAATAATAATCTCTTCCAGCCGATTGGCAACTGTTGCTTAACCTCCATATTCACATAATGAGGATTTTTTATTTTTATATTCATATCATTCATATTTAGTTTTTTTATTTATTTCTTCTTCTTTGATGTATGCCCTCAGGAAGTACGCGATCATGGCTCTTCACAACTTCCTTAATTGTTCTGAGCAAGTTTTTGTCTTTACGATACTTCTCCTGATCCCTTGTCTGCTAATCATTTCGTAGTTTATTCTTTTTGTGGCTATTTATTATTAGTTTATTCATATGTCTTTCATAAACCGTTAAAGAAAATGCGCTTCTTCTTCTTCTTCTTCTTCTTCTTCTTCTTCTACTACTACTACTACTACTACTAATACTACTACTACTACTTCTTCTTCTTCTACTTCTTCTTCTACTACTACTACTACTTCTTCTTCTACTTCTTCTTCTACTACTACTACTACTACTACTTCTTCTTCTTCTATATATTTTTTTATTTTTTTTATTTTATGGCTTTTAAACCTTGTGGGCCATTTAAAGCCATGACATTCTTATATTTCATACATTTTGTTTTCTTCTTTTTTATTGTACCCAATCATATATTATCAACTATTTATTTACTTACTTTCTTTAATTTATGGTTTAAGCTTTTTTCCAATAACACGGCATCAACTATTTTGATTCAACTACTTTGGTTGATTTAGATACCAGATGTTTATTTTGTTTTTTTGGTAAGGTTTATATTTTTAGGTACAAACCCACTCTTTAGAGAAATGATATCATATCATCCAACTTTTCTGTTTCAAATAGCTCCTTTGTGTTGTTTATATTGAAGAGAGTTTTCCTAGGTGAAGCAAGATCTCTAAATTCAGTCAATATACGTTTTATAATGTATGGAGATTTGCGTGTTGGGCATGTTTGTTGCACTTCTGTATGCCGCGTCTCTTGAGGTCATAGTTAATCATGGTCCTTCACCATTTTTTATCTCATGTGGCCTTTATTTTCATTCTAATGTTCTTTTTTTTTCTATCTGAGTTCTCGTTTCTGGAACTGTCTTCTGTCTTCTTAACTTCATGTCTCCGACGATTTACAAAAAATAAATAAATAAATAAATGCATCGTCAATTGTTTTTTAAATCTCTCAGAATCCAATTCTTTACACCTCAGCAATGTTTTCTTTTAGTTTCAGCGGCTCCCTTGCTTCATAATGACTTTATCGCCTTCCTTTGGGGGAAATGATTAAGAAAAAGTTGTGTAACTATATCAAGGTGCTATAAAAGAAATATGGTAAATATTACCATGAGTCACTCCGTGGTTCTTCAGGAAGTTGAGGATCAGAGCTCTCCAAACTTCCTGTACATTGTGGTCCTTAGCAATTTGTATCCCTTTCTTAATGTTACTGCCTCGAGACACACCATCCATTCACAAAAGCTTGTCAGGTGCCATTTTGGCTTCTCCTACCTCTCTTTATTTCGGTGTATCCTGTGTATGTGAAGTTTTGCAAGCCCTCTTTCCTCATTTTGTGTGCAAGGAATTTCAGCTCTCTTCTCCTTGTTCTTTCTGTTGCTATTTTCTTTCAGATTTCTTTCTTGCTTACCGCTATTGACATGGAATTCCGAGAATCCCTCTTTGGAACCACAGATTTTCTGCCCCTAGTTGTTTCATAATCCGTAAGGAGATTCTGTCTATATTTCTGAGATGAGGTATTATGCACACTATTTGCATTATTCGGACTAGTGCCCTCATTTTTATCGCCATATTTATTACAACGTTTCGGCCGTTGTACGCTCCGGCCTTCTTCAGATGTTTGGAACTGAACCCTTTATTTCGCTCACTGGGGTAGACTGTTCTAGTTCTACATGCCATGTATAATGGATGTCAGTTTTCAGTTATCTCCTGTTAATTCTCCTCTCCAAGTTCTCCACTGCCTTAACCGGGTATTAAACTCACACTCTTAGGATCCTGTCACTGGATCTAAGCAACGCCTTTATCCACAGTGTCATCTGTCCTTGAGAAACAGTCTACCGCAGTGAGCGAAATAAAAGGTTCAGTTCGACATTCCAACCACCTGAATAAGGCCGGAGCGTAGAACGGCCGAAACGTTGTAATAAATATGGCGACGAAGATGAGGACACTCGTCGGAATAACGTAAATACCGTAAGGAGTCCAACATTTACCGTCAGAGACGAGGGTGGATATCACATAGCAAAACAGAACTCTTCTTTCTAATGAAAAAAAGAGGAAATATTTAAACTGTCAGCTGCATAGAACCGCTAAGATAATCGGTCCAAAATGGCGTCTCGAGGAATAACATTGTAACTGTTAAATATGAGCATAATACTTCGAACCATGTGGATTGGCGCTATATAATCACAATGTAATGCTCCTCTTGAGGACATTCAAAGGCAGCAACAACTAAAATAGAATGTTGAAAACAAAATAATAACGTAATTGGTATGCCACACTACTTCAAATAAGCGGTTGGGAAACAGACTCCCAAGAATACTAGAATGTGCGACAAATGTTACTGAACTGGAGGACATTATATTCCTTAAAACATTAAGAGAAAAACTTTAAAATTTCAGTCGAAAGTATTAATGGCTCTCAGTCCGTGTATGCTTTAATATTTTCCACAGTTTAGCGATAAGCTTGTGGTGTTTGTTCTGTGGAAAAGATTTGTGAATATTGAAAAATAAGTAATCTTTTACAAGACCACATATAGGATTTTAAACTGTATCAATGCTGAAAGTGAGGAATGAACTTCACTGGCCAATATTTGGAAGCAGTTCTCCATTTTCGGTCTGGTCTGAAGATAAGCATGACAGGAAGAGTCGGATATGTAATGGTGTGGACGCTGATTTATTAATGTAAGTTAGCTCGTGTTACATGTATTAGACGTTGATAGAGGATTCTTTAGAAGTACATTTCTACTGCATTCAGTTGTTTCACAATCCGTAATGAGATTGTCCAATATTTACTGTCAGAGACGAGGATGGATATCATATCATCTTTGTTTCTAAGGAAAAAAGAAATATTTAAACGGTCAGCTGCATAGAACCGCTCAAATACACGGTTCAAAAATCAATCAATCTATCTATCTATCTATCTATCTATCTATCTATCTATCTATCTATCTATCTATCTCAGTCTGTTCATATCTATCTAGCTAGCGAGCTAGGTAACTCAGTCTCTTATCTATCTATCAGTCTGTTCATATCTATCTATTTATTGTTCCCACAATACAAGGTGTTATGGTCCGGATCCTTGTACCACGTTGATGGTCCAAGGTACAACTAATAATGAAGAACTCGAAGGCGGATATGAAAGTGTGTTAGTACGAACAATCAGGTTTAGTAGTAACTGTCTGAACACAACTCTGTGTCGGACTGGTCTGACTCGACTGACTTACTCGCTCGCTCTGTCTGACTGACAGACTCCTGACGGACTTCAGGCTCCAGACTGAACTCTCTCCTTCCTCTTGAGGCGCAGTATTTATTACGTATGGTATAGTCCATTATGTTATTATGGTTAAGGTTTCATAACACAAGGCTAAAGAGCCACTCAAGGTAGAGCAACTGAATCAGGTCGTTTTATTAACGCAGGAGGAGAAGCTAACGACTGCTGATTTTGAAAATATATACGAAGTGGATGAATCGTTGATTAAAATTATAACTCTTTTCTATGGCCATACTACTTCGGACCTTGTGAACCGGCGCTACATAATCACAATTTAATGTTCCAGTTGTGGACATACAAAGGCAGCTAAAATAAAAAGGAATGCCGAAATCAAAATAATTGGTATTCCACACTAATTCAAATAGACGCTTGGGAAGCAGACTCCCAAGAATATTGAAATGAGTAACAAAATTTACTGAACTGATGAAACTTGTGAAAGACGAGTGAAAGTCTTTATAAATTCCAGTCGAAATCAGTACTGGCTGCTCGGACCGTGTATGCTTTAATATTTTTGTAACGGGATTAAAGTTGAGCTTGTTAATGTAAGTGGTGAGACGAAAAAGTATTAGAAAGAGGAAAACAAGTAAAATAGTTATGTCCTGCTCCCCACCAAAAAGAAAAGGTATTGAGCAAAATTTCACGAGAAAATTATCCCGTGTGGAAGGGTTGCAATGGAATGTTACACTCACCCTATTTCCTATTATGGACTGATTATATCAGTAATATATGTAGTGTGCACAGGACCTACCAGAGTTTTTCTGTTTGTCTGTCTGTCTGACTGGCTTCGGGAAGTGGTTGTTGATTTCCTGTCTTTCAGTAGTGTATTATCTTTTACAATAAACCTCTTTTTTCATCTATGCTCGTGTTGCTGTACTTCCACCCAGTGCCACCTTTGCCTGTTTGCAACATTTTTGATAATACAACACATAGCATGCCTTAAAATCATACTTTTATAACACACAAAAAAAAAATCTATCTATTTATCTATCTTTTGATATAAGTTCTGATCGGCTATGTAGTAATTTGTGTTGCCCTGCGTAGGTGATCATAGACATTTCCTTCTCCTTGCTACGAAGTAGGTACCATTGATCAGCCTATATAAATAGTCGAGAGAACACACATGGCCTGAAGATTTCGTTCAAACATCAAACAGTCTGTTGCCGCTTTGTGTAGACCCCAATCTCAACTTTAATATTAACATAGGCTTGCTTGCTATCGAGCACTTTTACCTATAAACATAGTGTTGTAATGGAATGTTCCACTCTCCCTATTACCTATTGTGGACTGACTATATAAGTAATATATGTAGGGTGTTTAGGACATATCAGAGTTTGTCCGTCTGTCTGTCTGCCTGACTGGCTTCGAGAAGTGTTAGTCGATTTCCCTGTCTTTCAAAATAAACGTCTCTTTTTTTCCATTTATGCTCGTGTTGCTGTTCCTTCCACTCAAATGCCAACAATAAGTAACTTCGAGCTTCATGTATCATTAGTTGATAGTGGATGTCATTTCTGTCATTTCTCTTTTTTTATATTGAAAAGGAAATGAATAAAACGTACAACAATAAGACTTTGAGGCGTGTGTTGAAATTAATGCGAGAATGGCATTTTTCTTTTCGTGATGTTATTTACAGATATTGGCTTTGTGCATGTGAAATGTTCTCAGTGTTATTTCATCTTTTTGTTTCTTTAAAGTTTGCACTTACTTGTTTTTAATTCTTCCAAGAATTCCGTGGTTAAGCGAGGCTTTTGAAACCGTCACCCCTGGATTTTCACGGAGCGAAGAAGATACATCTATGTTTTTCTTTTTACTACAGCTACATTGCTTGTGGTGGAAATGTTGTTTCTAGCATGAGGAGATTTCCGATTTTTATTTCTAGAATGAAGAAATATAATCATCAACCTGAATAGTCGCTGCTGAAAAATTTGGTTTTCGAATGTTGAAATTTTAGATCGTTATTTCTAGAATTATAAAATATTATCATCATTATGAATCATAGCACTTCCTTATGGCTACTTTTACCATTATCATGATAGATAAACTTATCGAAGAACATGAAAATCTATGAAAAAAATATGAGTTGAAAAATACGTGCGAAATAATCTGCATGTTGACAATAATCAACATTTATTCGAAGAAAAATTTAAGAATGAATTTCTCACCAATAATGGAAAAAGCAATAATATTAACGGGTCTTCAGTTAGCTATTTTGGAAGAAAAAGGTTTTATAAGTTTCAATCCACATTAGAAATGTCTTTCGTCAAAGAGTTCTGAATATTTCCTGATAAGAAAACGGTTTATATTATCAATAAGAATGATATTACCTCGTGAAGGATATTATCGTAATATTTTTTTTCAATTAATATATGCTATACTGGACGATTATAGTCCGAAGATAAATAAACTCTAAATATGCGATAATCTTCAATATTAGGACATCAAACGCTTCAAGTTTTCTTCCTCTCTCTATTCCAACTTTAGATTTATTTCCTGGCACTTATCATTCTTCTGAACACATACTTATGGCGTCTTAAGATCAAAATCATCTCTTAAACTGAATTGTGAACCAGCCCGACCTAAACATTACGAGGGTTACCTTGATGAAGACCCTTAAGTGGACATATCGCTTCGAGCGGTGCAATCGACCGATCGTAAACACAGCCGAAGTGGGTGGATATTTGCGCCGACCCGTGATCATCAGCGGGAGTGATGGCAATGTGTCCGCTAGATAAAGCTTGACCTTACCTGAGTGAAAGGAATAGTTTAAAACCTTTCCATTATTTTTATCTCCTACCTTGCGTTATGTCTCAGGAATATTCTTCAGAGCTGACATTTGAATCATTAGAACGACTGAAAGATCAACCTGAAAATAGTTGCTACTTAAACATAATTGTTTCCATGAGCATTTATACCGTATTCACATTCGACCTCATGTTTTGGTTGGTTCGTCGTTTATATATATATATATAGCGGCACATCAATTTCTATGGGTTATTTAATGACAAAATATAAATATTTTGTACTCAATTTTATTTAATTTATTTTAGATAATAATGTTATAGTGAGACAATAGAAATTAACCCATATATAGGGAGAGAAGAGATGGATTCATACCATTCCAAAGGTTATTTGTGAATGTAACGAACCCTACTAAAATAGGAGTATTTCCGAGCCATTAAACAGTACATTCAAACCTACAGCGCTTGATATTCCCAAGTGATCACCCATCCATGTAGTGACCAGTTTTGACGTTGCTTAACTTTGATGATCGTACTGAGAACAGGTGTTATAATGGGATGTGGTCGTAAGCCTGACAACTGCAGAATCCAGGACACATTCAAAAATGCCACTACAGTAGCCTGGATATCATATGCAAAAATATAATTTTTTGAAACCATCATCCTTGGATTTTAACGGAGCGAAGAAGATACGTCTATGTTGTTCTTTTTACTACAGCTACATTGCTTGTGATGGAACGGTTGTTTTTGAGCAAATTTCAGATCTTTATTTCTAGAATGATGAAATATAATCATATAGATTAGACCTTCAAAGTTACACCAATGTTCAGATCCCTGACAATCAAGCCGTTATCCCTTTGAAAATTATCAAAACTTCAAGGTAACTTGGGAATTACTGAATATGACGAACCAGTCTAGAATTGGAGCTCGGATCTCCGATTAACAATTCTTAGGTATTATCAATTACACCACCTGCACATAAAAGCTAAAAATATCTCGTATTCCAAATCTGCGTAATGACCAGCAGCGATATTGCTTAACTTCGGTGATCTTACGGGAACTGGGAGTATTTCTGCACAAATTTATATAGAGAGCAACACACTGATACGTACAGAAGCATTCACATATAAACACATACACAATTCCATACATCCGCACATAAACCACATGCACACATGAGTACACGCGCGTAACCACGTGATAGACAATTGCATACACCCATATACGCACAAAAAAATACATATGCATATATTTCTAAAAAAAACGTATGCATTTAATTTAAGCAGATAGGTTTAAGTTTTATTATAGATATTCGCTTTTGAAATAGACAATTATCGTCCTGCGCTTACGAGAAAGCATATTTTCTTGAAGAATTCTACAAAAAAGACACTTATAGCGTTAGATAGACGCCGCTCAAACGTCTAGCTGGCATAATTACGAACGAGGGGTCGGAAAATTCGACATTCAGTGGATAAACTAAAGACAAGAAGGCCATAGGAAAGTAACACACACCATGCATAACGAAATTGGGAACATTGTTGTTAGAACAGATATTTAGAAGAGTAACAATGAGTAAGGATTGCAAAGAACAATATTACGAACGATCGGTCGGAAAATTCGACATTTAGGCATGTGTTATTTAAGGCTACAGAACTTTTCCATTTAATTATCTTTTATTTTTTCTGTTTTTCTAGCTTTCTTGCAAGATTTTGTTTTATAGTTTTGCCTGAGTTGCTGAAAGAAAAACACTAGTCTTGGTGTTTTGCAGACAACCGAAAGCGCTCGGCAAAACACCAAGGACTAGGGTCTTTTTTCAACAGCTTAGACCCAAATCTATAAAAGCTAGCGAGGAAGCATGAAAAAAAAAAGCATGAAAAGGATTATTGCACGGAAAGATTCCATAGTATTTAACATACAACCGATATTTTCGTCTGCCGAAATAGGTTATTACCCATATAAGGTGATTTTGTGTTTTACACTTTATATATATATATATATATATATATATATATATAGTTTATAAACTATATATAATTATGGGTATTCTGAGGTAATCCATACATGGAATCTTAACGTGTCTGTTTTTTATTCAAATATATATATATATATATATATATATATATATATATATATATATATATAGAAATATATGGATATAGATCCGACAGTATGAAGAAAAAATATACGGAAAAACAAAAACAAAATCCTTATATACGATTATGCTGTTTTAACGTTGACATATTAACATTAAAACAGCATAATCGTATGTAACCCCACATATATATATATATATATATATATATATATATATATATATATATATATATATATATATATATATATATTTGGCCGAGTAGCTAGAACGTTAGCTTTCTGATCATGAGACACGGTTTGGAATCTCACCATGGTCGATTTCTCAGGAAGGAGATTCCTAATGTTATCGGAATGGATCAAGGTGGATCACAGCGTGATTCGCACCTTTAAAAAGCCATCCATGTGAAAAAAAATCCATATATTTAAACAAGAAAACCGATATTTTTGTCTGCCGCAATAGATTATTACTTATTACCCATATAAAAGGGATTTTGTGTTTTACACCTTATTACACACACACACACACACACACACACACACACATATATATATATATATATATATATATATATATATATATATATATATATATATATATATATATTTATATATATATTTAACCGAGTGGTTAGAACCTTAGCTTTCTGAACATGAGGCACGGTTTGAAATCTCACCATGGTCGATTTCGCAGGAAGGATATTCCTGGTGTTATCGTAATGGATCGAGGTCGATCCCAGCGTGATTCCCACCTTTGAAAAAACCATCCCATATGAGTGAAATTGGGTAGACGGTACTATTGACGGCCGTCGATGGCTGTACGAGCGCAAAACCACAAGATAACACCCTCCCACCCAGAAACTGTAACTAAGGTCAATTAAAAACCATAAATGGGGTCTGTGGGTGACCAAACACAAACCTGGGCGAGCGCCTGCAATCGAGATTGGATAGCCGCGCTGGGCCACAATACGAGTGGTTAGCTATTAGCCACACACACACACATACATACAACACACACACATATATATATATATATATATATATATATATATGATTATATACCAAACATATCAAAGAATATATATACATTGTGTTAGATAGATAATATGTCTGCCTACATACACACACACACACACACACACACACACACACACACACACATATATATATATATATATATATATATATATATATATATATATATATATATATATTTTCTCAATATTTTTTCTTTTTTAGACTTGTTTTCCCCGCCCCAACCGATGCACGGCATTAAAGTCACTAAAATACAAAGGGTTACAGAGTATGGAATAATTAGGAACACAAGCAATAATTATGAGCTAATGAGTAAAGAGTAATCAGGAAGTGAGTGTATGTCGATTGATATTGAATTTCAGTTTTGGCAGATTCATTTTTAAGGGGGAATTTTTATTAGTTAAAACAGGACTGTTTGGAGAAAGTAAATCATCAATTTTCTTTGTAAAACTTTTACCCTTTTTATCAAAAATTTACTCTGAATCGTAAAACAAGAAAAAATTGCAATAAAACTATGTCATTATTTAATTATGTAACTTTTAATTGCTTTTGTAAATAAGTTATATTAAGGACACTATTAACAATTTCAAGAATCCAATTTGGTGATATCGTTTAGTGAAAAGTAAACGTACGAATGAAAATTTGAAAAGATCATAACAGTCGTTTGTACCCGAATATATTTAAAATAATTTTAAAAATAATTTTTAATGAAAAAAAAAAGTTCCTAATTTTCTACCTATGGGAATCTATACATGCAATAATCCTTAAAAAGGTCACCAGAATTCAGTGTCATCTGCTGCACTGTAATTATTTCACTTTTAATTCAGTTCTGTTTCATCATTAACGTCTTTGCAAATCTTCCCTTTTTTTAATTTTCTTAATTGCTATTTCACTAAATATTTGTTATTTCATGTATTTATTTTAGTTTGGGTCATACTTCAATTAAGTAATTTTTTGTTTAAGGTACTAAACATTAGAACCTAGAGAAGAAATGCAAATTTCTTAAGGCTTCTTAGAAACTTAACTAAAAGTCAATAAAATACAAAATAATAGCTGAAAATATGTTAATTTGTAAAAATTACTAGGAAGTTAAAAACTAAAAAAAAATTGTTCGCTTAGTTTTACGTAAATATGTCAGTTCTGGTCATCCATATGGGCAGTCCTCACCTTAAGATATTCTATATAAATCAATAAAATCAACGGAAGCGGAACCCATCGTTAAGAAATTCTTGTGTATTGTTTTGTTTTTTTACGCTCTAATTAAGTAGTATTTATTTCAAATCAGATTAATTTGACTTTAAATCTTCTAATTTTACTCAAATAACGTGTCATAAATTCATAATTTAATTTTGAAAGAATTTTAAACCGGATAATTTTGTTTGTTTACAAATTTCTTAAAAATTAAGAAAATGTCCGATTTTAAGAAAATTTTACAAATGTAGCAATTATTTGACATTCCAATCTATATAATTTTTATCTGAAATACACCAGAATATTTTACTTACTGGAAATAATAAATTTAATGATTTAGTTTTCAATTAAAACTAGACTGAAATCCTTAAAGATGATTTTTCATTTTTAAAATTTAATTTTAAAACTTAGGAACTTGTTAATTTATTTTATTTTTTTCCTGATTAAGATGGATTTTTTTTTTGATGCCTAAACAAAGTGGGGTGCTTATTCCGAACCTCCCGAATTGAGCGAAGCTGGAATTCGAATTGCCGTATTTATATTCTTTATATTCTAAACGTTCATAGCATAAGATACACAGATAACACTGTAATGACAGAAGTCACAGAAAGCTACAGGTAATCCTATATTAGGTAGTAAGAGAGAAGCAGAAAGAAAGGATTAATCGTCACTTGTAAGAAGACAGAAAATATGTTTATCAGAAAGAGATGTGAATTGTTAAATAATTACTTAAAAAAAAAATTCCTAATGATAAATGAATTTTTACTTATTGTTGAAAAGCTCCAACGAGATTTTTAACAATGTAAATTAAAATTTTATGCAAATTATGAACATCGTTCCTTAACTTTTGTCCAGTAGCGTATTTCCTATGTTCCATTTAATCTTTATTTTAAAAAACTATTATGTAAATCTTTGTAAATTTGTATAAAACTTATGCATTACACCCTAATCTTTATTCAGTAAAAATTCCATTGCTAATCATGCATTACTTTTTAAGTAATACACATATTTATGTCTTTGTTGTTTCTGATCCTTATATTATGGCGGATACTATATATATATATATATATATATATATATATATATATATATATATATATAATAAAGAGTGGTCATACAAATTCATAGAGTAAATATAATTATTTATTCGAAAATTATAACAAAAATGTTGTAAAATCACTACAAAAATAGCCATTTTGTTTCAACACTCCTGGTGTCTTCTCAAGAGATGGTATTGAATGTCTTACACAATCACCTGAGAAGACAGCATAAGTTTTGAAACAAAATGGTTATTTTGACGTGGTCCCGTGACCGTGTCTATTTAAGTAAGTGACAAATAAAAAGGAGTATTGAGCAGTTATGTAATATTGGTCTTCCTAAATAGCAGTGAATCTCCTCGGATATGAAGAAGAGCTGCGTTGTAACAGAGATGTGATACTACAGAAGGGTGTTGTGAATACGATGGATAGAATGTGTGAGGAAATTTCTTAGAAAAAAATCGAACAGGAAAAACGCTTCTACGTAGAATCAGGAAGAAATTTTTAAAATTTCTAAGACGTATAATGAGGAAAAATGACTTGAACAATTTAAATCTCAGAAGCAAAAGATACAGAGAGAAACAATTTAATTGTATGGAAAGGAGTAATAAGGTGGGATGGTTAAAAGATTAAAGTTGCTAAGAAAAAGAATAGGAACTTGTGGAGAGGTATTATTGTGGAGCGGAAGAAGAAGAAGAAGAAGAAGAAGAAGAAGAAAAGAGGTACATGAGAGAAGAGTGGGAACAAGAAGAAGAAGAAGAAGAAGAAGAAGAAGAAAATAATAAAATGAAACTGAAAAAGAAGAAAGGTGAGAAGGAGGAGAAGAAGAAGAAGAAGAAGAAGAAGAAGAAAATAAAATGAAACTGAAGAAGAAGAAGAAGAAGAAGAAGAAGAAGAAGAAGAGATGAAAATAAAATGAAACTGAAAAAGAAGAAAGGTGAGAAGGAGGAGAAGAAGAAGAAGAAGAAGAAGAAGAAGAAGAAGAAGAAGAAGAAGAAGAAGAAGAAGAAGAAGAAGAGATGAAAATAAAATGAAACTGAAAAAAAAGAAAGGTGAGAAGGAGAAGAAGAACAAGAAGAAGGAGAAAAAGAAAGAGAAAATGAAAAGGAGAATAAAGAAGGAGGATGAGGAGGAACAGGATGAGGATGAGAAGAGAAAAAAAACAAAAGGACAAACAATAAGATGATGACAAAGAAGAGGAGGAAGAAGACGAAAAAGAAAGAGAAAAGAAAAGAATAAGAAAAAGAAGAGGAAGAACGAGAAGGAGTACAAGAAAGAGGAAAATAGAAAAAAGAAGAACAAGAACAAGAAGGGGCATTAGTTGCATTGGTTAAGGAAAAGCAATATTTGATCTTCCCTAATTCTAACTGAAGCTTCCGTTTTCAGATATCATTAGCAT
>CAHIKZ030000143.1:935000-952500 GCA_903632075.3 Acanthosepion pharaonis | reverse complement strand
TTTTATTAAAGGTAACGTCTTGAAGGGTCTAATATCAACTAGGGATACATTCTCGCCCAGTAGGGAATTATATGAGGGACAGGTGTCAACAGACCGTCATCCTGTATTTGTTCGCAAAATAAATATAATGAATAACGGTAATAAGTAAAGTGACATATGTTCCTTGGGAACGACTTCTTAATGTCTAAAAAAAGACATGAATGACAGGTGCCAACCAAATGTCTATCCCATCCCTGTTCTCCACAAACAAAAATAATAATAGGGAGTGAGAATTTATTCCCAATTGACATTACCCGCTTCACACCGTTATCTCAAATATAAGGCAATAAGAAACACGAAGTAATAAATTAAAAATCTTATCTACCGTACTTTACTTTTCGTAGATGCACCTCCAGTCAGCGTCAGATTGATTTATAAATAGATTTTTTTTTCTGATACAGACGTCCGGTAAATCTAAAAAAAAGTTCGATAGATGTGATTCGAGTTTCCTCGATTTTTTTTTTTTTTTTATGGTTAGAATAAACCTTTTTATATTCCTCTCTTGGTGGGGTTTGGAGGTCAATCAGATAAGAGAGAAAATAGAAGATGCAATAGAAATACATCCCACAGTCAGCTACCAGGGATACCTCCCACGTAATGGCAAGACATTAGCTAAGTGAAGACACCATTTCCACCAATGACTTAGCATCATTTGAGATGTATTTCCGTCGAAATCTTTATATGCTTATCAAACTAAATTTATAGCCAATTTGAAGAACAATCTTCAGTATTTTTTTTTTTTATGTAGTTCCCTGTTGCTTCACATTTCTTTTCGTCAAGGTACGCAAAAGACACTCTAGTCAGTCACCGAAATAGCAAGTACGTTTGCAAACACAATAAATGTAGTTATCTGTAGACAAATATTTAGAAACAATACAATGTATTTTTACCTTTTTCAATTTATTACTGTTGATCATTTTAAATTGTTTTACAGAAGCCTGACGCCTTTAAGCGCGCTCAACTTCAGTTTGCTAAGATATAAGGTTCATGCAAAAAATTTCTGTTTTAACCGTTTTACAGCACTAACATTTGTAAAACGTTAGGGAAACCAAGAACAACGTGCTTTTCGACATGAACACTCGACCATATTTGTTACTATATATATACCAAGAGCCACGGGTTTTTTCGACCTAAACACTCGACCAGTACACCTCTTTTTCTGTGGCGAAAATTTTGGAATCTACCTGCACCTTGATATATAACACAACAAAAGTGGCGGACTCGGAATGTGTGCCTGGGTAATAAATTTAAAAGCAACAAAAAGACTATATATATATACATATAAACACGATTATATCTATTAGTAAAACAAAGGTATATATAGACAACAGAATATTGTTAGGAATTACAAAACAATGAATATGAAAGAAAACATTTAAGACCAACGAATGTGTTCGTGTGTGTGTGTGTGTGTGTAGTTTGTGTAGGAAAATGTCCTAAAAAATGAATTGAAATGTGCGTAATTGAGTGCGCGTGTGTGTGTACGTAGGATTACATCGGCGTATTTGGTTTTTTTTTTTTTTTTTTTTTTAACTCCATAGAGGCAACTCATGCAGTGGAAATGCACCAATTCCTAAGAAGACCAATGTCGTTTCTAACCTGCATCTTGGATTTGAAAATATCTAAGTAAATCAGATGGAACTGCTCCATAAGATATCATATTTTTTCGTGATGTGATCAGCCTGGTGTGCTTTTGATCAGGTGTCAAAAGACGCGGCACCCACCGAACAGAAGGCTTCATCATATCAATTTTATTATGCACAATATTCTCAACTGTTTCACATGATATGCTAATAGCAGTGCGATTTGTCTTAAAGTCAACTGCCTGACATTCATCACCATATGGTGAACACGATCAATATTTTCCTTCGAAGTGGCAGTCGCAGGACATACAGGCATCGGGTCATCTTCAAGACTCCACTCTTAAATTCAGCTGGCTCATTTTTGCTCCTTAGAGCGTCATCACCTCAGCAGGTAATTGAAAACACCATGATGCCAAAATATTCATTTTTAATAGAATTCGCTGCGAGTTACATTGGAAACCTTCATGGAACAGTCAGATATCAATTAATCTGGAAAGGAACAATGCGGCTATTAATAAGTAGTTAAGAGTTGTATTCAATGTGTGCTATATTTCACAGATCTAGCACCTCTTCTTCATAGTTAGGCTATGAACATTTCAGTTATCATTCGTATATCAATATATGGTGAAATTTAAAGTTTCAAATAGTTTTTCTAGCATTTAGGAATATCGCTGTTCTCAGTATAGTAGATTTATTTGAGGATATTATTCATGAGGTTCCATGCTGCCAAAGAATATAAGTTTGTTTTGTAAACTTTGTATAACTTTTGTGGCAGGAGTAGTTTTTAACACGGCTACTATTGATGAGAAGTAATCTTCTTTCTTTCTCCTTTTCGACTGAAGAATGGTTTTTCCTAAAAAAATAAATACCGTTTTTTGAAGCTTGTTTTAATCTCTTATCCATAACTTTATATAGGATGCATTTTTAAAAAATCTGTGACTTAATCTTGATTACTTTAAGCAAAACTATTTAGATGCTTAGTTTTTTGGCAGAACAATAAAATCACGTTGTGCAAAATAGATTGTTCACTAAACAAATTTACAAGGTTTTTTAAAATTCTGAAATTTCGATTCCCTAAAGCTGCACAAACTTTTTCAGCTAATAATATCTCACTTTGTTCATATTGAGCTTTCTGTCTAATTCTGTTTTATTTCATCTATCTCTATCTATCTATCTATCTATCTATCTATCTATCTATCTATCTATCTATCTATCTATCTCTGTAATATATATATATATATATATATATATATATATATATATATATATATATATATATATATATATATATATATACTTCCCAGACTTTTCTCGTTTTCACTCTCGCGTGGTCATGTGTACGTCACGAGCTGCGACGCTATTTTCGCTTCCGCGTCTCGTATACACGAATTAGTAGTTGCTTTGAAAATTTTTTTCATGCAATAAAAAAAAAACTATCATTATTGTTTCGTCCGTGTATTCGTTGATATATTGAAAATTAATTGCCATCTTTGATAACGGCCTATGTAAGCCGAAAGCATAGATAGGATTAAAACATGTATGAATATGGTGATTTCCTTTCGTCTTTCAATGATAAAGTTATTAAGCTTATCATTATTTAATGTAACATGCATCAATAAAAAATTGGTGCATAAATATACACAATATATATATATATATATATATATATATATATATATATGAATGTTGCACTACAGAATTTATATATGGCTTTTAAAATGACGGTACATATTCTTTTAAAGGGAAGTTTTCTTGTCCAACACTTCTTCAGAAATATTTGTTGGAACAAAAATAATAAAAATTACGAAACTGAAAGGGGTAAATTTGTGGAGTTGAAATAAAAAGCAACGAATAAAATAAACTTATACTGATTTGTTTGTTTTTAGTAAAAGATTCAAGCAAGTTTCCTTTTCTGTCTTCTTTAATTTGAATCATATATATATATATATATATATATATATATATATATATATATATATATATATATATATATATACGTCTGCGTGTGTGTATGTGTTTGTGCTTGTTTTAGGAGTCTATGTTTATTGAGTCTATATTAGTCCATACATGAAGAAAAATTAGTAATAATATACAAGTAAACTTCTTCGGTATATAAATCAATTATAGATTACTGAGTGTAGAGATTAACAATTTAAACAGAGAAAAAGTTTAAACTTGTGATAGTCTCATCCAAACGGCAAATTTCTTCAAAGCTAAAACAATAGCATAAAAACTAGGGTCATGTACTTATAATGTCTGGGCAGACTGACACTTTTATATAGAAGCCGTGCTTCTAACCAGACCTTTTCAAAAATAGCTATACTTTGGCTGTATACAACATCTTTCTTAGAATGATCGTCAAAAACGTCTTCGTCCGTGTGAAATATTTGTTGGTTGATTGTTTTACAGGTTTATCAATATATATATGGCTTATTTAATCGCGGAATATAGATATTTTGAATACACTTGCATGTTTTCAACTACATATATTTTGAAGGCAATTGTTTTCTTTCGACTACAGATAAAACGTATTGTTGGTCATTTTGCTATAAAATGTATTGTTGGCCATCTTGCTATAAAATGTATTGTTGGTTATTTTGCTATAAAATGTATTGTTGGTAATATTACTATAAAATATACTGTTGGTCATCTTGCTATAAAATGTATTTTTGGTAATTTTGCTATAAAATTTATTGTTGGTCATCTTGCTATAAAATGAATTGTTGGTAATTTTCCTGTAAAATGTATTGTTGGTAATTTTGCTATAAAATCTATTGTTCTTCTTTTTGCTATAAAATGCATTGTTGGTTATTTTGCTATAAAATGTATTCTTGGTAAAACTACTATAAAATGTATTGTTCGTAATCTTGCTATAAAATGTATTTTTGGTCATTTTGCTATGAAATGTATTGTTGGCCTTTTATCTATAAAATTTATTTTTGATCATTTTGCTATAAAATGTATTGTTGGTCATCTTGCTATAAAATTTATTGTTGGTTATTTTGCTATAAAATGTATTGTTGGTAATTCTTCTATAATATATATTGTTGATAATTCTACTGTTAAATATATTTTTGGTCATCTTGGTATGAAATGTATTGTTGGACATTTTGCTACAAAATGTATTGGTGGATATTTTGCTATAAAATGCATTGTTGGTCATTTTGCTACAAAAGGTATTGTTGGTCATCTTCCTATAAATATATTGTTGATAATTCTACTATAAAATGTATTGTGGGTCATCTTGCTATAAAATGTATTGTTAGTCATCTTGATATAAAATGTAATGTTGGACATTTTGCTATAAAATATACCGGTGGTTATTTTGCTTTAAAATGTATTGTTAGTTATTTTACTATAAAATGTATTGCTGGTCATTTTGCTTTAAATCTATTGTTGGGCATTTTACTACGAAATGTATTGTTAGTTATTTTGCTATAAAATGTATTGTTGATAATTCTACTATAATATGTATTCTTGATAATTCTACTATAAAATGTATTGTTGGTCATCTTGCTATAAAATGTATTCTGGGCATTTTCTATAAAATGTATTGTGGTCATCTTGCTATAAAATATATTGTTAATTCTAGTATAAAATGTACTGTTATTAATTTTATTTCAAATCTTTATTGTTGGTCATTTTTAATATAAAAAAAAAACTTTGTTAATACTTATATTATAAAATAAATTTTTATGCTTTCATAGGTATTTGGTTTTGTTTGAGGGTTCATTATGTGGCCATACTTGCGACCCTAAACCACGAACAACAGCAATTAAGAAGTGTTTACCCGCCACTCAAACCCACTACTTATTGCCTAATCAATGACCTTGCTGCCGGGTATAGATTATAGCTATACCCAGGACTACGAAGGAAACGTGTAAACCTGAGTGAGGACCATGTTGTTACGATGATAAAGAAATGTACCTGATAACAGAAACAACATTCCTAGATTACGTTTATCTTTAGTAAGAACTAAAATAGACAGCAAATAGAACGCAAATAGAAACTAATGGCGTATATCAGTACGATGACCTTCAACACTATCTCCAATAAAAGACAGGAAGTAAACCCTCATCACCATTGGAAATAGCAATAACAGATATGTTATGCTATAAAATCATATTAAGAGAAATACTTAATAAATTTCAAGCGACAGAAAGACAGGCTGTTCGGTCAATGAATGCTGTGTGTTTCTTCATAATGAAACATTTAATATTACCATTATATCTATCTATATTTTTGTCGGTCTGTGTAGGTTTGTATTAAGTCTTTTAGCGGCAAATATATGTTATAACATCGGGAATAATATAATTTACAATTTCCATGTTAGTCACTGGTACAGTCAATTACATGCGTATAGCATTCCGCGTGGATGTGTCGCTGAAAACGACAACGCTGGCCATCGCTGTCCGCTATGTTTATCCGAGTCGGACTTCAATGGTAGACGCCATACTTGTCAAGTTTACGTTTTTACAATTACTTACCGAAATTGGGGTCAATGATTGAGGAAATTGTTTTCCGTCTGAGATTGGGCAAAATATATTGGTGTTGGCATCTTCTTGGCTGTAGATGTCGGTGAGAGGCAGAGGGGATGAGGAACGAGGGTAAAAATTGGCGGAAGACGAGATTGGGTGGAGAATGATGGACTGGCGACATTACTGTGATTTCTTTGCAATAAGAAAAAAAAAGAAAGAAAAACATGTTTCCTTTATTTCTTCGGAATTAGAAGCCGATCTTCCACGGTGTTTCTTTCGTTTTCTTTTACTTTATTGGCTTTATAAATGTTTTCTAAATTTGTTCTGATGTTTACTCTTTGATTTACCTCTATTATTGTGACAAATGTTTGTCCATTTCTGTCTCCGTCAATCAGTATAGCACGCTGATTATATTACATCGTCCCTATTCATCTATCTATCTATCTATCTATCTATCTATCTATCTATCTATCTATCTATCTATCTATCTATCTCTCTCTCTCTCTCTCTCTCTCTCTCTCTCTCTCTCTATATATATATATATATATATATATAACAAGATTCGTTCTTCGTATCTGTCTATCTATCTATCGCACTTTCTCTCCCACTGGTTATATATATATATATATATATATATATATATATATATATATATATATATATATATATATATATTATCTATTATTACTGTCTGTCTATCACGTCTGTCTCCATCTATCTCTATATAATTATATTTCCTGTTACGACCTCCCCTCTCTCTCTCTCTCTCTCTCTCTCTATATATATATATATATATATATATATATATATATATATCCGTTCCTATCTGTCTATCAACTCTCTATCTATCAATCTATCTATCTCTCTATAAAACTCGACTGTTTTTCATCTGTCTATCACCTCTCTCTCTCTCTCTCTCTCTCTATATATATATATATATATATATATATATATACATATAAATATATATATACATACATATATATATATATATATATATATATATATATATATATATATATATATATATATATATATATATACACGATGTCATTCTGTTCTTATCTGCCTATTCATGTTAAAATGTCTCCTATTATATATGGGTGTGTACATATTTCCTACATTTAACTGATTATTTTCCGTTCTTAATATTTCCCTGTCTCTCTGCCTTTTTCCCTCTTTCTCTCTCTTCTATATATATATATATATATATATATATATATATATATATATATATCCAAGTATATAATTGGTATATACGGAATGAATTCCAATAACCAACAATTACTATTCTTAAAAGAGTGCTCAATACAAAGTAGAGCAGATATAATTATTATTTATAAAAAAATTATAACATAAGTATGTTATAAAATCACTACAAAAATAACCATTTTGTTTCAACACAGTCGGTGTCTTATCAAGTGATGATGTTGAAGATAAAATAAATGGTTTTAAAAGTTTCAGAATAATTAACGATCCTACACTAGGGGGAAACATTGTTACAAAACCTACAATAAGCAATCAAAAACCAAGTATAGAAAGATTCAAAAGCTTGACAACGAAATCAGGTTATAATAGCTATTCAGATCTTTAAAATACGTGTAATATTAAAAATAATTTATACTAACCAATAATTATAAAATTATATGATAAATTTAATATTAAAATTAAAAAACTGGCAATTTGGATATTAAAATTGCCAGTTTTTAATTTTAATATTAAATTTTATCATATAATTTTATAATTATTGGTTAGTATAAATTATTTTTAATATAAGATAAGACACCGACTGTGTTGAAACAAAATGGCTATTTTTGTAGTGATTTTATAACATACTTATATTATAATTTTTTTATATAATAATTATATATATATATATATATATATATATATATATATATATATATATATGTGTGTGTGTGTGTGTGTGTGTGTGTGTTGATTGATGATGTTGTGACCCTGGATGTCACGCTATTCACGATCTTCAGACAAAATCTTTTCTGACGATCGCAAATTGCGTGAAACCCATGGTCACAACCTCACATCAATCCAACTCAATAAGTTAGCTCTATCATTGATATTGAGCATTTTACAATAAGTACGCCCATATATAATATATAAATGATATATATATATAATACTTATATAAGAACTCCAAACACACACACACACACACACACACACACACACACACACACACACACACATACATATATATATATATATATATATATATATATATATATATATATGTAACTTAGGAAGCCAGAGATATTTGACGCTTTCGGCGAAATGCACTGTTTATATATTTTACAATTTGCCTCATCGCGATCAAGAAAAAAATATTTGTTTAGCAATGCGTTTCATCCCCTGAGAAATATTATCAAGTTAATGTCAAAATTTTGTCATATGTATTTCCTATTAATCACTCATAGCAGTTATAATATTATGTCTTGCTTAGGCTACTGTCCGTGACATCATTAGGATACTCTTCGGCAGACTGCAACAGACTGGTATTTTACCAGTTCCCCCATTGAGACGAGATGAGACACAAGGTCGAGTTTAATGTGAGGTACCCGGGCGTCTACACACGGCCCAATTGTCAAAATTTACCCAGCCCCCGGAACCGTGTGTTCGGGCACTTTGGAAATGCTCCGTCCGTAGACAGAGCCTAGACTGACTCCTCCTCTGTCCGAAAATATAGGGTTTGACAATCGCGAGCCATACAAACTTTCCCTGACTCACATGGAGTTCTTTATTTTAGGCGTCTTGCCTAGTTCAATTATGTTATCGTTGGTGTGTTATTTAATCTACAAAATCCTTTTTTCGAATTTTTTTTTTCACTCGTAAATATTCCATTTTATTTCTTAGTATTCACCCCTCTTCTTTCTGACGAGTTTGCCACGTACTGAACTTTGTATTTCTTTCGTTTTTGGTCATCCATTTTTTTTTTTTTTTTGCTTTTTAGTTTTTTATAGTAAACGTATTTGTAATTTCTTGGAGTGTCGGTAAATCAAAAATATCATTCAGTACTTGTATAGGTTATTCCTTTCTTGCGGGGTTTTCTTCAGGTAACCTTTTATGGAACTGATTCCAAAGTCTTTTTTTCTCATTTTTTTTCTTTTACCATATATATCATTTTTGCCATATACGACCTCATTACGCCGTCATCCCACATTTATTTTTCATTTTATATATACACCAATTTAAAAAAAATGTTATCGTTTCTTATTCATTTCGATCAGGTAACACCCTGTCGAACACTGATTTAATTTTTCCCGCGAATATAAATTCTGCCGGTGACATGCCTGTAGGTGTATTGGTATTCAGCATTGCATGATATAACCAAAATAATTTTTGTAATGCTTCTTTGCTCACTTTTCATTACTTGCTTTTCTTAAACCTCTCTTAAATGTAACCTCAAACCCTTCAGCTTGTCCATTTGACCTTGGGTGATACGGCGAAGTAGTAAGATATTCAATCGACAACATTTTACAAAATTGTTTAAATTCATACCAAGTGTATTGTGTACCGTTTACCTAGACTATGACATCCAGAATGCCATATCATGCAAGTAGTACTTATAAAATTTACTTTAACCGTGGAACCTGCATTTTTGCACATAGAAATTTCAGGCTCTTTAGTAAAGCTATCCACTAACATAAGATAATGTGATCCGTTTCTTGGACTTGCGAAATCAATGTGCAGTCTTAAACATAGAATATCTGTCTTTGCCCAAGGCTGTAATTTCATGGTAGGTGATTTTACTGCCAAAACACAACCTCTGCAGGCTTTCACTAATTTTCCAATGTATTGGTCCATTTTGCTCCATTTTACATAGCTTCTAATAAGAAATTTCATCCTTGAAATTCCCGGATGTCTACTATGAAATTCACTTAATATCCGATTTGTAAGCTGTTCAAGTCTGGATTGAGTTCTAACAATTGTCTACATTTCTTACTTACTTTTAGTCAATTCTTTTGTCGAAATTAACGTGTCTTGTTCTGCTTTTACTTTTATTTCTTTAAGTTTTACTGGTCGTTCGCGTAATACTTTACATAATAGATTTTTTAATTTCTATTTCAAATTTTAATGCTGCAATAGCAGTGTCTTCAAACAGTTCAGTATCTTTAGATATCAATCTTGAACTACCAGCAACATGTTCTAATTTTTGGGACGGTTGGTATTCCATCCTGTAATCTTAACTTAGTTATATGGTGCTCGAGCGCTGTAATGAAGTCGGTGTACGCGTAGCAATTCCTTTTTCTAATCATAAATTGATAATTGAGGACGGTGGTTCGTCTGTGAACGAAAACTCTTTCCGTGTATAAATTTGTTAATATTTTTTTTTTCACTGCAAATATTATTGCTAACGCGTTTATTTTTTTCGAACTGGCTGAATTTTTTCTGCCGGTAGTAGCGAATGCGAAGCATATGCGACGGGTTTTATTTTACCGTCATCATATTTAAGCATAATTACTGCTCTTGTAATATAGTCAATAGCATCTTAAACCAATATGATTTCTTATTTTGGATAATAGTGAGCGAATGATTAGTCTAACATTAGTATTTTCTTGTTTTCTTCAAACGCCTTCTGAGACTTATCAGTCCAGTTTCACTTTAAGCCTTTTATAACGCAAATTGTTCATTGGAGCTGTTAAATTCCGCATAACAGATATATAGATTTGTTTATAATTTGCTAGTCCGAGAAATGCTTGCAACCTAGTAACGTTTGTTTGAGGAAGGCATTATCTTAATTGCACTTGCTCTCGACCGATCTGTTTAACGACATTTTTTGTCAATCATTTGCTATAGATACTTGATATTAGGCATAAACAATTCGCACAATATCCTCACTAATTTCGAGCCCGTACACTCGCATTTATTCAAAATCTTTTTTCACATAACTGATACGTTGTTCCTTAGGTACACTTTTAATAAATATATCCTCTAGATAAGCAACTGAAAAATCCCAGCCTGCATGAATTGTATCGATAGCTTGTTGAAATATAGCTGAAACGACTTTATCATAAAAGAAAGTCAGTTGAACTTGTACAATTTTTTTTGGTGTATTTATTGTTATTAACCTTTAATATTCTTCTTCAACCTGTGTTTACAAATGCTCTTCAGAAAGATCCAGCTTAAAAAAAAATTGCCCACTGATTAAATTCGCAAAAATGACCTCTTCATTTGGTAATGTCGAAAAACCAGCCCAAACACGAATTTATTTATTCCTTTACCTATCCTGTTGCTGCACATTTTGAATGGTCAATATTTTCAGTTACGTCATTTTTTTTCAAGTCTGCTTAATTTGTTTTTTGATTTGATCCAATGCTGCGAACTGTACACTGCTTTTTGGTTTAAACACTGGCTTCGACCATTTTTAACTTAAAATTTCGTTTTGACTTTGAAACACCGACCTAAATCATCTGACATAATTTGCTGACCATTTGGCATCATTGATTATTGTGATATCTCTACTGGTTGTATTTTTATATCCACATTATTAATTATGACGTACGCAAATCTTTCATTTCCTGTAATAATTTTTCCATTGCATAGTTGTGTACAAAATTTTGCTGTGAAACTTTTCCTTGATTTACGTTTACAGTGTTACTTTTTATGTCATACTTTTTCACACTTGATATAACTCTGTCTGACCGGAAATTTACCCATAGTTGAGGTGAGAAGAGATGTATACCTATCCCAGTGATTGTCTATATCTCTGAGAAGAGGTATTCTTGTTACTTGCATTATTTACATAAATTCGGACAGTTATCCTCATTTTCATTGCGATATCCACAACGGGACCACTTGCCCCAGTGGGTAAAGACGTTGGTAAGATCCAGTGACTGGGCCCAATGTGTTGTGTGTTCAATAACAGGCCACAGCAGAAAAGTTGAAATAACTGAGACATCCGGAAGATGCATTGCACGTGAGACTAGAAAAATCTATCCAGGTGAACGAAATAAAGGGATCGGTTCAAAATTCCAATCACCTGAAGAAGGCCGGAGCGTACAACGACCCAAAAGTTGTGAATATGCCAATGAGAATGAGGATAACATTCCGAATAATGTAAATAATGTAAGTAATCATAATACATAAATCTCAGAGATATAGACAGATATTGAAGGCATGGCACGTGTAACTAGAACAAGCTATCCCCGTGGATGAAATTCCAGTCACCTGAAGAACACCGGATCGTACAACGGCCGAAACGTTGTGAATATGGCAATGAAGATGAGGGTAACAGTCCGAATAATTTAAATAATGCAAGTAATCATAGTACCTTATCGCATTGATATAAGGCCGAAACGTTGTGATAATGGCAATGAAAATGTGGATAATAGTCAGAACAATGTAATGCAAGTAATTATAATAACTAATCTCAGAGATATAGACAAATATTGAAGGCATGGCACGTGGAACTGGAAAAATCTATCTATGTGGATGAAATAGAGGGCTCGTTCGAAATTCCAATCACCTGAAGAAGGCCGGAGCGCACAACGGGCGAAACGTTGTGAATATGGCAATGAAGATGAAAATTCCAGTCAGAATAATGTAATTAATGAAAGCTTCCCAATTACATTAGGTGAATGTAACAAACCTGGTCGTATTTTGAACTCGGCTCTCTGATTCCTCATTCCGAATCGCTATCCATTACATCAACTTGCCGAATAAGGGCGATCAGCAGAAAATGCAAATGTTATATACCGTGGGTAACAGCAAAATTGCCAAAATCCTTTAACTGCATTGTCTACGCCGCAAAATGTTTCATATCTTCAAAACTACTGAACTAATTGAGTTTCTTTTTTCAGGATTTTCAGATAAGATATTTAGCTAACGTAACACCATTTGTTGTAGGGATCACTGAAAAAACACTTTGAGTTATCCAGTCAAAAAAGAGAGGAGGTTAAAATTCTTTTGTCTCAGACCCAGTGTCTTCTCAACTGAGCAATGGTGAGAGGAAAATATTTTTCAGGCGTTCAGTAATGCTACGAACATTCATCCGGGCGTTGTCCATGATGAGCCTGTTTTTATGCGTGTGCGTCTATCACTTGGTGTGTTTGTATGTGTGTGTGTGTGTGTGTGTTGATCAATTGTGAATCATGGATAGCAAAGTCTATTTCTAATTACACCAACAATATAACGGAAAATAAGGAAAACAGCAACAGCTTAAGACAATGAATCCAAAAACTGTAAAGCTGTCTGGAGAACAGAATACCTATAATCACCAATTGTTTATATATATATATATATATATATATATATATATATATTCAGTTTGATGTAATCAGCTCTCGGAATAAGAAATATAGGATCAGGAATAAGAAATATAGGAATAAGAAATATGTTTATTTATATATATATATATATATATATATATATATATATATATATATATATTCAGTTTGATGTAATCAACTCGGAATAAGAAATATAGGATCAGGCGTTTATATATATATATATATATATATATATATATATATATATATATATATATATATATATATATTTATATATATATCAGTTTATATATATATATATATATATATATATATAGATATTCAGTTTGATGTAATATATAATAAATATATAGGATTTATATATATATATATATATATATATATATATATATATATATATATATATATATATATATATATATATATATATATATATATATATATATATATATATATATATATATATATATATATATGGCGTTTTTGAAAAATGTCGAAAAGAAGAGCTGTAAGCGCTCGGACATAACTTTGGCTTATTTCTACACACGTTATGTCCATATAAGAAAATAAATATAAATCGAACGAAGAAAACTAAATAACATGCCTAACCGCCGTAGTTTATCAGTGGTTTTTGATATTTCCCAAATACACCATTAGACACAGAAACAGACACACACACACATATATATATATATATATATATATATAGTGTGTGTGTGTATGAGAGTTTGAAAATTAAACGATCACAAGAACATCCGTGAGCGTGTGGGTGTTTGTGCGTGTTTATGCATAGGAGTTTTGCTCAGTATCTTGGATATTACATAAAATTTTCATTTTGGATATTTTATTTTCTTGAATATAAATGCCAATGTCTATTCGTGTTTATCGTAGTTCGTGTCACGGAAAAGTGAGATAGATATAAATACAGACTGACAGGGATCCTATGATAGGAATATTGTTTATATCTGTGTTGATGTATTCAACACAGATATAATTATATATATATATATATATATATATATATATATATATATATATATATAATGATATGTATATATATATATATATATATATATATATATATATATATATATATATATATATATATATATATATATATATATATATATTTAATGATAATTATATATTATATCTGTGTTGATGTCTTCAACACAGATATAATGACAATATTCTCCACACGTGAAAAAATACTGACGTTATTTTTCAGTTAAAAATATGAAAATAGCGTTTCTCTACATTCCAGTTGCTAGGTACATTCTGTTTTTGTTTTTATTAATTACTTTGTTCAATTAATTTCATTTTCGTATTTTGCTTTGATAAAGTCAACATTGGCCGAAACGCATCAGCAATTACCAGTTTTCCTATTGTCATTTTCATTCATATATATTGTTTTCTCTACTGGTTAAATCGGAGAAATTTTCATATATATATATATATATATATATATATATATATATATATATATATATATAGTGTGTGTGTGTGTATGTGTGTGTGTGTATGTGTGTGTGTATATATATATGTGTGTGTGTGTGTGTGTGTGTGTGTGTGTGTGTGTGTGTGTATGTATATATAAAAATCTTGAAATATCCTTCTTTTGCAACTTACAAAACTTAAGCTAATTCGCTTCTAATCAGACGAGGGAATTATATATATATATAATTGTTATAGATAGTTTGGGATATTCTAGTGAAATGACATTACGATAAAAAATTTCATCGTTCCAAAATTCCTTTCTTTTTTTTTTAAGCTTTTTAATTTATTGCTACGTTCAGGAAATGATTCAACGCTACCTCGCCTTCTCCGCCCTACCAAATAAAATAAATAAAATTTCAACCACTGCAAATATAAAAGAAATATTGATGTCTATACGCTAAATCAGATCTGTAATTAATAGTTCCGCTCACACCAATAATCCTTCAAAAGAAACAACCTCAGACAGTTAAATGGGCCAGTGTTGGAATCGACTGATACTTCAATCGACAGGACAACGATATAAATGGAAAGATAGAATTAATTTAACGCCGCCATATGCACCAGATTTTAGTTTTTTTTTATCTCTTTGTTCTTACAACTGATGGCGACTATTCGTGGAAGACCGCTTTATAACCTCTAAGTAAAGATTTTCTTTTTAGGACCCATATACAGCCGTGGCTTATAACAACCAATCATCAACAAGGTTGGCATTACGCCAAATGTATATTTATTACTTAATTCTGCGCGGAATACGCAATACGAAAAAAAAATGAATCAGGCATGGATAGATGAAGAAATATATGTATATCAATATGTCCAAAGACTAATGAGGAAAAAAAAAACTTATCTACTTAATCTAAAATGCATTTAATTTAATTATTCTGTGATAAATTACAATCAAAACAAGCCGTTTTATTTATCTACACTCCCAACAGAAAATATTGTGACGTGCCACATTCCTGAGTTCCAGCAGTTCAAACCTTCACGGCTAAGACCCGCCAGGAGACGCCCATTGTAGGGAGTCAGCCTCATCCATTTAGTGCTTCGAAAGAACCATTATTCTTTAGAACCGAATGCTAACTGGATGCTTCCTTGACCACTAAAATCTTATCTTAACCTGTCCAAGAATGGAGTTAACCGTTATGTCTACTACATATTCTTAGAAACAGCACTTCTTATCTTACACAACAAACTCCTTGAATAACTATCTACCTTTTTAAGGCTACTATATATATATATATATATATATATATATATATATATATATATATATGTGTGTGTGTGTGTGTGTGTGTGTGTGTGTGTGTGTGTGTGTGTGTGTGTGTGCAAAAGCAATTGTTTATAGCCAATTTTGGTTCTCACCAGCCGAGGTGCAATTGAAATGCATCGAAACGAAGTTGCATCCTTGTAGTGAGTAAACTGTTTTTTGTCTATACGAAAAAACATTATAATAAATAATTATTGCTCAAATATCAGTATCGAGCACTCTTTTGGATTAATACTGTGAACGTTAAAATTTATATATTATTTTCGTTCTCACTGCATCGGATATATTATATATATATATATATATATATATATATATATGTGTGTGTGTGTGTGTGTGTGTGTGTGTGTGTGTGTAATGCAAAAGCAATTGTTTATAGCCAATTTTGGTTCTCACAAGCCGAGGTGCAATTGAAATGCATCGAAACGAAGTTGCATCCTTGTAGTGAGTAAACTGTTTTTGTCTATACGAAAAACATTATAATAAATAATTATTGCTCAAATATCAGTATCGAGCACTCTTTTGGATTAATACTGTGAACGTTAAAATTTATATATTATTTTCGTTCTCACTGCATCGGATATATATATATATATATATATATATATATATATATATATATATATATATATATATATATATATTCACACTAGCAGGTTTCTCCCACTCGCTATCGCCTCGCAAAAAGATATATTCACTACTTGAAATCTTGAAATTTTAATTGAACAGTTCATTCACGAATTGGCTTGTTATGGTTAAGGAACGTTTTCCAATAGCTGTCAACTTGTTGAAGGCCAAGTAAAATGCAAATTTCAAACCCTTTGCACTATATAACACAATATACTTAAACAGAAAGAACAGTAATGAAGGACAGTTAATTAAAGGAAAACCTTTTTTTTTTTTTTTAAATCAGTATGTAAATTAGTTAAACATGGAGAGTGATATCACCTCGAAGTTACAGATATTAAGCTTTTAGCGTATAAATTACAATAAAGTAATATGTAACGCATTGTTTATCATCTCTCAGTTGCGTCTCTGTCTTTAGGCATAGGACTCTCAGAGGCTTCTCTCTCAGCGGGGCAACTGAGAAAATTATACTGAAGAGGTGCCCAGCTGTGGGAAACAGCTGCCCGAGGCCGCCCCTCGATTGCGCCAGAGGGAAGGAGTGGTGTTCGCACCGAGGCCAGCGCAACCGACGGTTGCTAGGACTGTGGGGAATTTTTGTCCCTTGCCCGAGTGTACCCGCTCGGGTCCCCACTATATAACGACCTTGTGTCACATCTCTTCCTGGTGGGGGAAACGAGATAACACTGTATACATTATTATAAATTAGAGTTGGGGGTTTTAAACCCCAAGATTCGTTGGATAATCAATTTCGCATTTATCCAT
>CAHIKZ030000143.1:910000-930000 GCA_903632075.3 Acanthosepion pharaonis | reverse complement strand
AATGGAATGCTAAATGAACGAGGGCGATTCGCGACAGCACCTTACAGAAATATGTAACCGAAGGAAAAGAGAACGCAGATTCGAGCATTAGACTTAGGGTATAGATTTGGAGCCTCCCTTAAACACGGGAAATTCGACAGCAATATATAAGCCGTGGGCGGGCACTTCGAGTTGGTGTAATGGTTAACAAGCTTGTCTCGCTAGAACAATTACGACTGAGTAGTAAATTCGATTCTCAGTGGGTGGCCCCTAATTTCGACCTTGTGCCACATCTAAACTGGGCTTAGAAAATCACTATATATGGGCACTTTGCGATGGTGTAATGGCTAGCAAGGTTGTCTCGCTAGAACAATTACGACTGAATATTGAAATGGATCTTCACTGGGTGCCCCACACATTAAGCCTTGTGCCACATTTGAGCTATGCTTGGAAAATCGCTATGTGGGCATTTCGACATGGTGTAATGGTTAAGGAGCTTTTCTCGCTAGATTAATTACGACTGAATAGTGAGTTCGATCCTCACGGGTGCCACATACTTTCGGCCTTGTGCCACATCTAAGATATGCTTAGAAAATCATTTGGGCATCTCGAGATGGTGTAATGGTCAGCTAGCTTGTCTCGTTAGAACAATTACTGAGTAGTGAGGTCGATGCTCACTGTGTGCACCCTACTTTCGGCCTTGAGCCACATCTAAGCTACGATTGGAAAATCACTATACTCTTTCATCCTGGATAAAACGATAAACTCCATCCGGCAGCAAGGACTCGGGAGTTTTTGAGGAGCGTTTTTGATGTTTTTTTCCAGGTCCATCCTGACCTTGGGTGGTAGCACTTGTTAGGGAAAGAGTGAACCCCAAATTAAGTTGAAAACATTATGAAAGTGGAGAAATACATTTTTATAGTGAATGTGTCAGCAATACCTTTTTTTATAGTAAGACAGTTACCAGCAATTCTATTATGTAAAGAAAATTATTTTAAAATAATCAACAATACATTTTTGGAAAAAAAATGTATTACCAGCAATTCATTTTTATAATGAAAATGAAATATACACAGTAATAAATTTTTGCACGGAAAAATATAAGCAGCAATACATTTTTGTTACGAAAAAATATTACCGGCAATATATAATTGTCGGGAAAAAATAATATTATCAGCAATAAAAGAAATTACTTATTCTTCCACAAAATTAAATTTGGGCATTAAATGACCCATAATTAGTTGATATGCCGTTAAACGAACAAAACAAAAGAAACAAATATTCACGTACCTAGACAGCTAATTTGTATTTAAAATCTGAATGACATCCGATTTTATCCACTAACAAAATAGAGAGAACCCTACCTCTAAATGTACACATAATAATTTGTATTAAACAATTTGAAAAGACCCATGTAAAGATAATGATGTTATCACGCTCGCAAATTAGTTAGTTATATGTCATACGTTATAAACGATTAGGTGACCATGTATCTTTCGATACATGACTGACGAGGCAGATTTTCCTGCAGTAGGTTGACATTTCTTTCTGCGGTAGACCAGTTGCCATCCAAGGTTAGAGAACCCGGTGTATCCTGATGTTTAACCATAGTTATAGTCAAACTCATTACGCTGGGAAATGAATGCATTAAATGTGCTGCTTTGTAAAATCCCTCTTGTGTTCGTATACTAGTTTAATTAAATAGACCAAAATTTTCCTTTGCACACACATTCAACACCAACAGAGTACACCTGTTATTTCTACTGCAAATATGATGAGCAGACCTTAGTTAGAGTTTCTGGGAAAAAGCGTGTTATCTAGCGTGATCCTCAGTTTGCACAAGGCCAGCAAGCTCACACTCTCGGCAAAGAATAGCTGTGAGTTCGTGGTAGCACAGCTATCGACAGCACCAAAGGGTTGCGTCTACACAATTTCACTCAGACGGCTTCGGTCAACCCGTGGTATAGATTTTATGTACTTTCCAAAGGTGCCGATCGCTAGGATCGATCCAATAACATCAAGAAGTCTCATTTCTGACAAATCGATCATGGTGAGATTCGAACCGAATAAAAATGTTTTAACCACATGCCCATATCTCTTTCTCTCTCTGTCTCTCTCTCTCTCTCTCTCTCTCTATATATATATATATATATATATATATATATATATATATATATATATATATTAGTGTGTGTGTTATTGTGTGTAAACTGAGAACAAATGGAGTATAATTCCACTGTTCAGTACATTTAATTTAAAAGCGCTCTCAATACAGATTAGGGTTATATATTTTTTATTTTAGGATATTAAAGAGAAACACGTTAAAAATCGCTCCCGAATTGCAATTGTCTCAACACTGAAAATGCGTCTCCTCTAGCGATGTTAAACTAGTTTATCATTACCAAAGATTTAACATGATTTTCTTTTAATATTCTAAAAATCAATATATATATATATATATATATATATATATATATATATATATATATATATATATATGAAGAAAAATATACGGAAAAAAAAAAACAAAATCCTCATATGCAATTATGCTGTTTTAATGTTAATATAATGTCAATGTCAGACGTTTTCGGTCTAGTAGACCATCTTCAGGACATATTCATAAAATATAATTAACATGAAAAGACGATCGACATAAGAATAAGACTGATCAAACAGATAACTGAAATTTTTCAAGATCAGCGTTCCGTTTCGTAATTGCATATTAGGATCTTTCTTTTTTTTTTCCGTATATTTTTTTTTTTCATACTGTTGGATCTATATCCATATATTTTCTTATATATATATATATATATATATATATATATATATATATATATATATATATATATATTTATATATTAAAAGACATTTTTATGTTTAAAGTTCTTTTATAGATACAAGTATTTAAGTAAATGCTCTGTTTATAATAAATAGTAAAATAATATTTACCGGCCTGAATGTCCGAGAAATTTTCATAGAAATTTTCAGGCCGGTAAATGTTATTAACATTATGCTTGCTTTTTTTTTATAATAATGCTTTCATATTGGAATATTTAATTGTAATATACGGAAAAAGATTCGTGAATATGAAAGGATTATGATAAATATAAGCAGACATAAAGTTTGTAATTTATTCAGTCAAGTATTCCTAATATATATATATGTATATATATATATATATATATATGAAAGAAAAAATATTGTGTTAAATTGTTATAAGTTTTAATGTTAATTATGTTTAAATGAAAATGTCCATGAAGATGGTCTTAAATAGACCGAAACGTCCGACGTCGACTTTATTTTAACATTAATAATGCATATTCAGAATTTTGTTTTTTTCAGTATTTTTCTTTCATACTGTCGGATTTATATCCATATATTTGCTTATATATATATATATATATATATATATATATATATATATATATATATATATATATATATATATTTTCGGTTTACTTTTTGAAAAATGTTATATCCAACACGAAATTTCTAAAATCGTATATAAGTATAGATGTTCTGTGACATTTTGGAGGCTTCGTGATCTTTTTGAAATCTTCTAGCACTTCATGGAACTTGATAGAACTTTCTTTTTTGTTTATTTGTATGTTTGTATCTTATGCTATAATTATAAATACGTTAACTAAAGCATACATACAATCCAGTTACATCATTAGCAGATGTAAAAATAATGATTCTAAAATTTTTTGATTTTTTCTCACACTGCGTTTATGTTAAATGCAATTTTCCTTTCTGGAATGACCTTTTTTAAGAAATAAAACAAAGTAATGACTTTTTCTTTACTTTTGAAGAAATGTTCTTCGATTTATGACGCAGGAACATGGAATTTCCAAACTTTATCACACTAATATATATTGTGTATATTTAGGCAGCATATTTTCATACAAACATGTTTGGTTAAATAATTTAGAGTTATCATGTCTGTTAGTTTTCGTTGTGATCCGTTCAAGTAAACGGATTAATTTATTGGTAACCTTAGAAAATTTATTACGAAAAATACCAAAATTTTCTTTCAAATACATTTTTAATTTTCCCAAGTACTTTCAATCTCATCTGAGACCATTTGCAGCGGGTTAAGTTGTCTGTGAGTTTGTATATGTTTTTTGTAAATTCGAAACATTTCAAATGTTCGTCTTTACAGCTTATTCAGAATTCTAAATTTCAAAGTTCGAAGGTTGCATGTTTTTTTTTCCCCAGTATAAGGGAAGTAACTTTGTCATTTTTGCTCATACATATAGAGTTTTCATTTATAATCATTTAAGTATTTTGTTGCTATACTGATTGTTGATTTTATATATTTTGGGCTTTAATTCTCTTATACAAAGGTATTCAAGCGTTTGTAGCTTTTGATTATTGTTTTTATGTAATATATATGTATTTTCAACTGAGTGTGGGAATGAGTGTTGCCTTAAATGTTGAGTTATTGAACAATGCTCATGGACACATTGACCTTTTTATCAGAGATACAAACTAAACGTCGAAATTATTTAACTAAATCTGTTTGAACTAATATACAGACAGGATTCCTCTGTTTAAATTTTTATTGTATTTTTCCAATGTTCCCATTGTGTATTATTGTGCACGAAATTGTGGGTAAAGACTCTGGAATAAAAATGTTTGCTGCATTTTATCAATGCCGCACTATAGTTTACAAGTGGCAGATTAATTACAATGTTCCCTTTCCCTCCATAAGACACTTGTTAAAAAATCTCACCATTAACCCTTTGAACCACGGCTTCAACGATAATAGTGAAAAAAGACGTAATGCCCAGCCACCGGTTGAAAGGTGGTAAAGAAATATGACGTAAGGCCCAGGTACCGGTTGAACCGTGGATAGACACTTGTAACTATTTTTATATCTACCGTGAAATATTATATAATAATCATTTGCGAATTTTGACTCAGGAGCTCTGGCAAACGCGCGGCTCAAAAGGTGGGTAGATTTGAACGTCGACATATTTGTTAGCACGAAGTTGCACGTCATTGAGGCTGAGGGTTTTAACGTTCAAACTGTTGTTCACGCAAGATAATGCGTTTTCAGAAGCTTTAACTAAGGTCCTCTCAACATATTTACTTTATAAGCTGCAGGCGTCTGTAAAAGGGATTGTTTAGCTGAAGCTGACATATATATATATATATATATATATATATATATATGTGTATGTATGTGTGTATATATATATATATATATATATATATGTATATATATATATATGTTTGCGTGCGTATGTGTGTATTTGAGAGAGGGGGTGAGAGAGGTGGAGGAGTGCCTTGATGAATAGATCCACTTTAGATTGATAGATCAACCTAGATAATATCCCATTTGTACGCATATAAATTTACAAAACTTACGAGAGGTAATGCATTATACATATGACGGCGCATTCAAATACACTCTTCCAAAGGCTATTCAGTCCGAGCGCGTGAAAACACACTCCTCACAACCCGATTCCCTATTCACTGAAACGACTTCGATTTCTGGCAAAGACCCTGGTCAGCCGTGCCAACTCACTGGCCAAATAAACATAAGGCTTTGGCAATGGTCAACTTTATTGGCCATCACTGGCAGATCGACGCTCGTCGATTAGTTTGATCGGCGTATCACGGTACGGGGACGATGTGTGGACGGCTAGCGGAGGATTCGGCAAATGTAGAGAACATCGACTGAAGCAGAGAAGAGAAGAAAAATGACATGGACAAAGAGGGACAGCAAAATGGAGAGCAAGAAAGTGGTGTTGTTTAGGAGGAAGAGTTATTTATAGTATCTAAGTTATCAGGTATCTTACAATCGACGACATCATGATTTATGTGAATATATATATATATATATATATATATATATATATATATATATATAAAAAAAATATATATATATATATATGTGTGTGAAAAATATATGTGTGAAAATATATAGAAAATAGGTAAGAACTCGTTAGGTAAATAATCCAAAGTTCTTTAGTAATTTTGTTATAATTTTTTTTTAAAATAGTGCTCGATACAAAAGTAGAGCATAAATATAATTATTTATTTAAAATATTTAAAAATATGATTCCAACATGCTACATAAGAGTTCTTGGAATCATATTTTTAAATAAATAATATATATATATATATATATATATATATATATATATATATATATATATATATAAATTGTGTGTATTTAGGCAGCATTTTTCATTCATATGTTTCATTAAATAATATAGACAAGTTTTGACTATTTATTTTAAAGAAAATCACAATGTTGATCCATATTTTTTAATCCAATAATCTTTAAATTCTGGTGTAGTTTCTATTAGTTTTTCATCCTGGATTTTAACGATGTTTTGGTATAGGGTCTCAATTTCTATTTTTTATATATAGCAGTTAGCTCGAAGGTTAAGTAATTTTTGTTGGTGCTTAGTTAGCTTATAGTTGGAAAGGTTAATGTATTTATCAGTTTTGTTAGGGAGAGTGATATTACCTTTGTATAATGTATTCAGTTTTTTATAATTTTAAATCGGTGTTGAGCTTCAGATTCGTTGGACTTATTGGATCAAAAACTATGGATCAATATTTTCTTTTCTTTAAAATAAATAGACAACACTATATATCATTGAATATGACTGATACGGTGATTTTATTTAGTTTTTTATACAAATTCTCCTGCGATCTATTTTTTCTTTTCAGATGATAAATTACATAAAACTATCTGAATGTTCTATTTATCCGAGTGCTCTCAGCTATACATTTAGCCGTTTTCAAGGATTAAATATTTTAAACGTTAAATAAGAAGCAATTTGTTGCATGCATGTTTTATAAAATGTTTTCATTTTACAAAACATGGTCAATATATTGTGCCCATGTTCATAGTTACTATTATTAAGTGTTGTTTTTTGTTGTTGTTTTATTAATAAGGCTTCCATTATTTTTAGCCATTTTTGCATGTAGATGATGCTATTATATTAGTGTTGTCAACAGGTATGTAACGAATAGTGTCCGGTAGGTCTCCATGAATATTTAAATGAGATGAAATTGAGCTATGATCAGATTGGTCTAGAGTGAGTGTGTGTGGTAATCATGTAGTGTGGCCTATATAATTATTTACGAATTTTGATTGACCAGGAATACAATTCCTTAATTCGTAAACAATATTTGCCCTATTTTATTTTCTTCTAAGAGGTGAATTTTTATTTTTAACTATAAGGTTACAGGTTTTAAATTTTTTGTAATAAATAATTAATCGAATTTATTTGCTATTGTCAACTGGTGATATGCATATTTTTATAATGTTCTTAATGTTGCTTTCATCATGTATATAATTTTGATTCATTTGATTTTTATAAAAATATATTAATGTTATAGTTTATGTTTCTATTGTCGCCCTTCCTATTAGCTACATTAGATACAAAATACCTAATGTGGAAATCCAACAATTGATTAGGAAATCCGTTATTAATCAGCGTTTGTTTTACGTTGATTAATTCTTTAAAGAAAAACGTGCAAGAGGATGTATTCTTGTGTGCTCTCGTGAGGAAAATTTTTAATAACAAATATTTTATATCTAAGAGGGCCTTCACTTGAGAAATTAAGAATGCAAGAGTCTTTACTAGTTGTTTTTTTATAAACAGAAGTTTTAAAAGTATTATTACTAAAATCGATGAGAACATCTAAGAAAGGAAGTTTACTTTTTTCCCTGAGTTCATAAGTAAAATTTAGGACGGAATTTTGTTGAAATGTAGCTTTCAGATTTCTTTCTTCTTCTCAACGACTACATAACGAACATCATCTTTTCATCATGTGAAAAGAAAAAATATTAAATCGCATGAGCAATTGTATAAAAAAACTAAATAAAACACTTAGTCGTATTAAATTACGTGTATATATATATATATATATATATATATATATATATATATATATATATATATATATATATAAAGATATTTTTATGTTTATACATTCTTTTTATAGATACAAATATTTAAGAAAATGTTTGTTTATAATAAACAGGATTAAACAACATTTACCGTCCTGAATGTCCAAGAAATATTCACAGAAAATATTCATCCTTCGGATATTCAGGTCGGTAAATATTGTTTAATACTATTTATTCGCTTGAGGATGAAATGGAACTGATGTCTTTAATTTAATTACAAAATTAAAATCGAAGCTTTTAGCTTCCATTTTTGAAACATGGTTAGAAGTGTGTAGCAAAAAACTTATTTTAAATCAATTAAAATATATATATATATATATATATATATATATATATATATATATATATATATATGAAACAAGGTTCAATTAAAGATTTACAAGTTTTAGTTTTTTTAATATTTTCCATTTTAGCGCAATGAAATTATTAACTTCCCAAAATCTTTAGAAATATACTTCATATTTTGTAAGAATTATTTTCACCCATAATGCTTAACTCTCTGTGTTTCGGTTTATCAAGCTATCAAAAAAAAAACTGCCAACGCCCAGCCTCTGAGTTTGATTTTCTATTTAGCTTAGACCTGATATTTTATTGGTTGACATGTTCTAATATCTAAAATAAAATAGTATTTATATATATATATATATATATATATATATATATATATATAGAGAGAGAGAGAGAGGGAGAGACAGACAGACACAGAGAGAGAGACAGAGAGAAAGAACGAGATAGATAGATAGATAGATAGATAGATATGAATAAACCATGAAAGATAGATAGATCAAGACTGAATATAGAATTCACCGAGAAAGACAGAACATAGATAGTGTTATGGTAATTTATCCACGCACACTTGGACTTTCCAAGCTATAAATAGAATCAGCCTTTTGGAGAGAGAAATGTTGTAATAAATATGGCGACAAAGAGGAGGACAATAGTCCGAATAATGTAAATAGTGTACATAATACCTCATCTCAGAAATATAAACAGATACTGAAAGGCCGAAACGTTGTAATAAATATGGAACAAAGATGAGGACAATAGTCCGAATAATGTAAATAGTGTACATAATGCCTCATCTCGGAAATATAGACAGATACTGAAAGGCCGAAACGTTGTAATAAATATGACAACAAAGATGAGGACAATAGTCCGAATAATGTAAATAGTGTACATAATACCACATCTCACAAATATAGACAGATACTGAAAGGCCGGAACGTTGTAATAAATATGACAACAAAGATGAGGACAATAGTCCGAATAATGTAAATAGTTAGCCATAATACTCATCTCAGAAATATAGACAGATACTGAAAGGCCGAAACGTTGTAATAAATATGACAACAAAGATGAGGACAATAGTCCGAATAATGTAAATAGTGTACATAATACCTCGTCTCAGAAATATAGACAGAAACTGAAAGGCCGAAACGTTGTAATAAATATGGCGACAAAGATGAGGACAATAGTCCGAATAATGTAAATAGTGTACATAATACCTGATCTCAGAAATATAAACACATACTGAAAGGCCGAAACGTTGTAATAAATATGACGACAAAGATGAGGACAATAGTCTGAATAATGTAAATAGTGTACATAATACCTCATCTCAGAAATATAGTCAGATACTGAAAGGCTGAAGTGTTGCAATAAATATGGCGACAAAGATGAGGACAACAGTCCGAATTATATAAATAGTGTACATAATACGTCATCTCAGAAATATAAAATGATACCAAAAATTTTGGGTAATTTCTTCCAGGCCGATAAGCACCACACCACAAAAATATTATTAAACATGAATCCGTCGTTTTTCTTCTTTTTGTATGCCTTGGTCCTCACTAGAATTAAACGATCATGACTGTCCACATCTTCCTGTCCCTTGTAGCTCTGAAGATTTTAAAAATTTCTTATACTTCTCCTAAAAATTGTTCTGTCATCCATTTATTCAAGCTTACTAAGTATATTATCCGCTGTTTTCATCTATCTCTCTTTCCTTCAATCAGAACTCCGAGTGTCAGATTCTCTAAACCCTCTTTCCTCGTCATGTGCCCTAGAAACATCAACTCTCTTTTCCTTATGTTACGTTTAAGTTTCCTTTATGTAGCTTTTCTCTAAATCTTCGGGATTCCTTACTGACAGCTATTGTATTAATATGTAGCTGACACAGAGTTGATAGCAGAGACAGAAAGAAAACTAAAAAAAGTTCTCTATTTTTAACTGACAATATTTTTTCTTGACTTGCAGGCAAGATTAATCGTTAAATTTAAGAAATATTTATATTTATTGCTTTACAAAGAGGATTACCGATTTCAATGAAATATTAAATTATATTAAATGCAAACATCAGAATAAAGAAGAAAAGCATCAAGAATTTAGAGAAAACGAAAAAGTGAGTCCAAATCCAGAGTCGGATATACAATGTGGTTGGCTCTGATCTGGCGTCTCGTTTACAGTTATTCTCTCACAGACGTGACGTCGCTTCCGTCTGTCTTTTCTACAAATAATTTCATGGTAACTGCTCCGACAATCTATTTTCGCTAGTCCCCAAACTGCATGAATTTATCCGTGCAACTAGATCGGCATCTCACTCCCAATCTTTCACTGTCGAAACGGTTAAATGTAGCTGTCTTTTCTACTCCAATAGTTTCCTGTCTTGCACTTTACCTCTGTGCAACTCCTTTCCTCTTACTTGGTTCTCTGATAGCCATAATCTCTAACTGTTTAAATGCAATATCAATCGACATCTACACTTTTCTTTAATTTTGCTTCTACTCTCTGTGACCCCTTACGTTCTAATGGCACTCTCTCCTTGCTTGTGGCGAAAAGCTTTCACAAAAATGCGTGGAGACATCCTGTACATTAAATACAACGAATCTTGAAGCATTTTTACCCAGAAAACACTAAACTAACATTTATATCCCGAAAACTTATCTTCTATAAAATTTAAATTAATACATTAAAAAATACGTTATTTGGGGTGTATTTTCCATCTTTTAGTATCTTCGGATAAAGCCCAAAATATTTCCAGTTGTGTTAATATCCGACTCGTGGTCAGATAAAAAATTTAAGTTTGATTTATAGTCGACATCTTTTCTTATTGGAAGAGCAAAGGTCATTTTCATCCTCATAGCTTTGGGTAGTGTGAAGCAATCCTAAAGGTGGGATACTTGTCTAATTTAAAACGACATGCATCCCTACACAACTCTAAGGGCAACCATTGTCTGTCTTGGTAATTTTGGCTAAAATGGTATCTGTATAACCTTTTCACACTTTCGCATCTTTCAACTTGCTCCAGGCTAACTTAGAAGCGATGTCAGCTTTTAGGTAGAGAAGATGAATTCGATTTCATTTTAAGTATAACGTATACCGAGAAGGGCACATTGACAATCATACCTTACTAAATCATTTACAACTGAGTAATGAGTTTGATATTCACTGGGTGCTCTATACTTTGGGACTTGTGCCACGACTAATTTACGCCTGGGTAAATCGCTGTAGAGATGATTTTAAAATACTAGTTACCCTTTCAAATCGCCCATCAATCCATTAAATTTCCTGATTATTTATTTTAATTAATGAATGATAAAGGATTTTGAACTGTAAACTGAAGAGGATTTATCATCATCATCATCATCTTCATCATCATCATCACGTTGCGTAGGAAAACTGCAATTAGTTAGCCATGTTAGAAAACGGTAAACTCTTATTGATATTTTGTGTAAGTAACCAGCCAATGTCGTGACATTTTCTGAACATGTTGCAAGCTGCCTACCTTATACCTTCTTTGCGATAAATATATCCCTAGTGAGAATCAAAAGCAAAATCCCTTCCTTGTCTCACTACGTGACAAGAAATTAACCTTGACCTTGCTATTGTCAGATCGAGGCCAATTTATTGCATCACTGAGGTGTTCATTCTCTCATCCGTCCACGATGCTTGCATGATGCGTTGATAGCAACCCGTCTTAAAAAAAAACATTGATTTTCCCGCTAGGCTCTTGAAGCGTTCAAGTGTCTAAATACAGATCAAGTTTGGGTCAAGTCACTTTTAAGATCACTCAACCAACGCTTTTGTCCACTTATACCTGAGACCATCAGTGATATCTTATTTACCAGAACTCATATTACAATTTATTTTTGTTATTGATACTTTTCTCTAGCATTCTGTATTACTGATTCCCTTATTGTATTCATGACTATGCTAGCTCGGCTTAGAAGATCTTGAATCCTAACATATGCGCTGATTCTTTAAGTTTTCATATTTTTCACTGTTTCATCTTCAACTTACAGAGAGATCTGATACCCTTTTTCTTGCATATATGTTGTGCCATGTCAGATTTTTTATATTTCCCCTAAAGAGTTCATCAGTAACTTCTGTTTTATTTGGGAGTTCGAAAATTACACTTCCGGGTGTCTCAGTTTATTCATCTCCCTAACTTTCTGGTTCAGAACTGCTGCGGACTGGTATTGAACTCATAACTCTTTGTGTCTAGTCACTGGATGGAGCGAACGTCATTAACCTCTGGGCCATGTGTAAATGAGGAAAAGTTGTGAATATTGCAGTGAAGATGAAGATAAAAGTCCGAATAACGTAAATAATTCAAGTAATCATAATACCTCCTCTCAGAGATTCAATCACCTGACGAAGGCCGGAGCGTACAATGGCCGAAACGTTGTGAATATGGAAATGAAGATGAGGATAACAGTCTGAATAATGTAAGTAATCATAATACTAAGTGGAAGAGATTTTCATTGTCGGGAAGAGCGAGAGAAGAAGCTGTTGAAATAGAAGAGGCGGTTACATTTAACTTTCGACAGTAAAAAGTTTGGAGCGAGATCCCAACGTAATAACACGCTTGAGTTCATGTTGTAGGGCCAACAGTGAAAATAGCTCGTCATAACTCCCACATCTTTATCATATCTTTGCGTGCACGTAGAGGGTCATTATCCACAGGTTTAAAACAATTCCCGTGATACATTAGGGTAGGTGTCATACGCTCATGGATATATGATTCTATAGCACAATTTCGTTCAGTTCCTTCTGGTCCTCTCAAGATTGTGAGATCGTAAATCTCGAGTAACGACTTCTGTAGTCCCTTGTTTAGTGTTTCTTATTTTTAAACATGTTTGCTATGTATAGAGAATCCTGCCTTTTGGTCTTTCTTTTTCTTTCCTTGTTCGGGAGTTTTTATTCTTGTCTAAGGTGTTATATATCCTGGAAAGTTGTTACATATATATATATATATATATATATATATATATATATATATGTGTGTGTGTGTGTGTGTGTGTGTATTACACGACAAAACCCAAAAGTATCTCATATGGGAATAGATCTATTTCAACCAACGCGAAGTTCGTCATTCTCATTCAACCTCGGGGTATGGACTGTATCCGTGTCCGAATGAAATATTTAAATTTAGATCTAATTACAGATTTAAAATAGAACTACCCCATATGAGGTAATTTTGTATTTTGTTCTGTAATTTATATGCTCTGTTATAATATACACATTGAGCTCTTTTCGTGGATCAGTTTTAATATAATATTTGATATGAGTAGGGATCCACAAAGGATTATATATCAACCGATTTATTACCTGTTCCATATATATATATATATATATATATATATATATATATATATATATATATAATATGTGGTGCAGTTCAATATCAGTTTTATATCTTAAACTTTACTAATCTATTTTTGTATGAATGATTCATATATATATATATATATATATATATATATATATATATATATATATATATATATATATATATATAGGTGTGTGTGTGTGTCTTTTTATTTCATAAGTCTTCCTGATTATTTAAGCGGCTGGGAAATAAGGAAAGCGATATTGCTACATTTTCTTATGTCTGACGTTTAAAATTCATGAATTATTTATGTCCGATGAATTCAAGCGGTTGCTTTATTCAAAACGGCATGACTGGAAATTGAAGTCCCGTTTGTTAATCTTCTTTTCTCGTATCGAGGTAGATGCGGCTTCTGAATTCAGGGCATAACGTTACATTTGTCAGGATATGACTTATTGTTATCTAAATAGAATTTTAGGGATTTATGTTTGAAACCAACTTCCTCTCAATCAATAAGCCATATTTTATTGTGCGATATGCGCACGCGCGTACTGAGACACCGGCATAGCCTCATTCCCGTGTTCGAATGTATACCTACGTACATATATAGGTAGTCGAGAAACAAATAGATAGGAAGTAATTTCCCGAAGATTTCAATCTAGATTACGAAGACTAAGACGCAAACATGCGCAGATATAGTATAATATTCAATATGTTTAGAAACGTATTAAGTAAAAAATTTTGATCTACCAGAGTTATGTTCCTTGACTTTTCTACGGTTATGCTTATAAAATTCTTACATTTATTTTAATCATTTGATTCTAAGGAAGGTAATAAAGTCACTAACACGCAAGAAATAAAAAAGAACTCTCTTATATGAAAAGAAAATTATACTAATAATGACATAAGCAATTACTAGCATATTTCAGTAGGTAACGACTAACAGAATGATTTTCTTTCAAACATGTTTCTAATCAATAGTATATGCTCAGTCGTGTTTTTTCATCAACTTTTTCTATATTTTAATTTCAAACATGATTGAAATGGATGGTACATATCTCCATTTTTTTTTACCTTGTTCTCTCAAGCACTAGGCTATCATGGTTCTTCACATTTTCCTGTCCGTTGCAGCTCTAAATAAATTATGTTTTTTCTTTAAATCTAAAACCTGTCCAACCATCCATTTTCTAAAGCTCATCAAATATGTTATCCTTTGTTTTCTTCTGTTCTTCTTGCACTCAATCTGTCCTGTGAGTGAGATGTTTTCCAAGCCCTCCTTCCTCATTATTTTCCCTAGCAATTTCAAGTATACATTTCAAGTATTAATTTATTTTAGTTGCGATTTTCTGTACAACATCGTCGTTGCTCACATTCTCAGGCCACGTTATTCCCAACATCCATCTGTAGAACTACATTTCTGTTGAAGTCTCTTCTTCATCTTTGAAAACATTGTCAAGCATTCAATGCTATACAGTATGACAGATATCACGTAAGAGTTTAGTACTCTTTACTTTGATATATATACATAGACACACACATACAATGCAATATTACTGTACTCGATTCATTTATAACGTGTGTATATATGTACTAAGCTGCTGCGTGACATCTGTCCGCCTTTACGACATCGAATGTTGGACGGTCTCTTCAAAGATAAAGAAGAGAATTGAGGAAACGGAGCTATGATTCTTCAGAAGGACACTAAGGCATCATGGACCGAGCGTGTGAGCAACGATGAGGTTTTGGAGAGGATGCACACAAGGAGGAAGTTTGTACTTAACATCAGGAAGCGACAGCAGAAATTTCTGGAACACAGAAAGGAGAAAGGAGTGCCTAGAGAATTTGATACTCACAGGTCGAATAGAGTGAAGGAGAGACAATGGAAAGCAACATGAAATACCTGGCGGGCTTAAGCAAGTGGATGACAGGACTTGGTCTGGAGGAAGTGGCAGAGTGACGAAACATTTTGAGAGCCAAGTATATATATAATTGCACCGTTATAAGTAAATTAGATATAAATTCCCGATCTATTATTTATTTATTTTTGCAACTTTATATTCAATTTCTAATCTGCGTTATAGTTTACGTTAATAGACATGAGTTGGGATTTTAACCCTAAAAAACGAGAGTTACTGCCCTTGATATATTGTTTATGTTCGATCCAATTTTTTTTTTTTTTTTTTTTTAAGCATTACGCCCCGAGCAAGGCGTGAAGCCACTAGGATGCAATGGGGTTGCAGAAGATTTGGAACAAGAGCAGATAGGGGTGATAGAAGAAAGGATGACGAGCAAGGATAGTGGATAGATCAAGGTAACTGGAGATGTCGATTTGCATTACATTTGAATAGTTGGAGATTATAGCTCTCAGGGAAACAGTAATTTGGGAAGTGTGTTCCACAGGCGAGAGGTGCGAGCTATGAAGCTATTGGAGTAGAAGAGACGGCTACATTTAAAAGTTTCTACAGTGTAAGGGTGGGAGCGGAATGTCAGCCTCGTAGGGCGCTTGAATTCATGGAGTCTGGGAACCAGTGAAAGCAGCTCAGCGGAGCAATTACCATGAAAGTATTTGTAGAAAAGATAGAGAGAAGCGACGGCGCGTCTGTGAGAGAGTGACTGCAAAACGAGACGCCAGATCAGGGCCGATTATATTACATATCCGTCTCTGGATCTTGTCAAGAACTCCGAGGTAAACAGAAGGTGCCCCAGACCATATATGGCAGCAATACTCCATGCAAGGGCAAATGGTTGATTTGTTTATTTGAAGTATCGATTCCGGGGAGAACAATTTCTTGGCGCGGCACAGAGAGCCAACATTCCTTGTGGTGGAAGAAGCAATTAACTCAATGTATTTGTTCCATCTCAGGCCAGCAGTCAACGTGAGACCGAGCAGACGCAGGGAGTTGCTCTCAAGAAGTTGACTATCAGACATTCTAATGTGGGGGGGGATCTCTTTCAAATAATTTAATTTATTTATCTTTTCTCTGCTTCTAACGAAGATTTTCTATATATTATTAGTCTTCTTAGCTTTTGGAATGCTTCTTTTGCCGTCCAAATGCCTCATCGGATTTTAGTATCGTATTTTTCGTTCTCTTTTAGGACTTATTCCCGATATTCAAATTTTTGTGCTTGTTTGACTTGGATATTTCCGATTTGTAATCTGCATTTTTATTCTGAAATGTGATATTATTACATCATTATCATATTCACGATCTTTCGGCTATTGTACTCTCCGGTCTTGCTTAAGTGATATTAATTGAAATTTCGAACTGAACCCTTGATTTAGTCCACGAGGGAAGTTTTTTTGTCTAATTCCACGTCCCATGCTTTTGGATATCTAGGTTTAAGTTAATTCCTCTTGATAACGCAATCCTTGTTCACACTGAGTTGGGCAAGTATTGAACTGCCTACTCAGATCACTTTTAGGATCACTCAACCAACGCTATTTATCCATATTTCGTCGTGAATATGACAATAAATTTAATGGCAACAGTTCGAAATAAATAAACATTGTAAATAGATCACCTCAGACGTGTAGATAAATATATTGTAGAGGTTTATCATTTTTAACACAGATAATAGTCGGAGAATAATATTAAGTGTATGTTTATATTGTTATATAAGAATATTTATCGAAAACAAATACTGAATTTCCTATTAAAAATGACCTAAAACAGACACAAACAGCATCATAGGATAAAACCAGACCATATAAATTGGAATTGCGTCAGAAATGACTTAATCACACCAATATTGCAACTTGTGTACACTTCAGCATTGGAGACCGTGTCGGAAACTGCATAACAACAGATAAATCTTTGACAATATCTGTGGAAGACATTATAAATATGGGCGCGGTAAACGTTCCATGACTAAAATAAATGAACTGAAAACAAGTAATACTTAGTAATAAATAAATAAAATTAATTTAAAACAATATATAAGTAAATACATTAAGTAAATAATGGAAGATAAACCAAGCAAAAACGCACACTATACAAAGTAAAAGTAATAATAACAAACTATTAAATAATCAATAATATATAAATATTTAACGAAGAGCACTATAAAAAACGGCATCTAGATCCACAATTATTTCCGCTCAATAGTACCAAGAATAATTCGAAATATAACCGTTAACGCCCACCAAAATAACCGTGAGAACAATACACTAGATTACCAACAATGCATAACTGACCTGTATAAACAAGTAATCGATCAAAACACAACGTATATATATATATATATATATATATATATATATATATATATATATATATATATATATATAGTGTAGCAAAGACATCCAATTGCCTCAGACAAAGACTGTATGACGTAAGCTATCGCCACACGGTAGAGAGAAGGAATATTTTAACTTATTATATACGTGATGTATATAAATGCCAAATCGGCAACCAGAGCGCTCAATTCCTGAATAAAGAGCGGTGCCTTAATAGCAGGAGCAGAAACTGTTAATAATGTCCTTTCTCCATAGTGTCCAATCGGTTAACGAGAGCACGTCATCCACATAAAAGCCTGTTTCGCTGTATCACAGCTCATCAGTGTGGCTAAACATCCGATTGATTCAAGCTAGGATCGAAACTCGGCCGATTTGGCATTATATCATTATTGCCTTGTCCGTGTATTGCTTAATATATTGAAATGTAATTGTCATCTTTGATAATGGCTTATCTAAGCCGAAAGCTTAGATAGGATTAAAAAACTTGTATCAATACGGTGTTTTCTTTCATTTTTCAATGATAATGTTATTAAGCTTATCACACAATATGAAAGGAATTTGCTTAAAATAAATAGACAAAACTTGTCTATATTATTTAATGATACATGCATCAATACACACACACACACATATATATACATACATATATATATATATGTATGTATGTATTTATCCGAAAGAACATATGAATGCATTGCATCTGGAGATGCAGCATTGGGCATATCGGATTTTAAAACTTACAGAGTGGAGGCATTTCATTATGGAGGAATCCAACAGTTTTTGAGTATGAATGTCTCAAGCATACTCAAATCAAGCGTTACCATCAAAGAAGCATTCAGTCGGATTTTCACATGAACTATGGCAGGTTATTTAAACCATCTGAAAGCACATAATAAGAAGGTGAACCAATCCAAGCAGCCTGATCGCCCGACAGACATATCTGTGTTTTTTGCAACTAAACTAGCGCGTCAGCTGAACTGAGGAGGCACATGGTGGTACATAGTCGTGTATGATCCTATCAATCCAATCACGGATAGCGAGATTATTTGTCATGTACGTCTGATACCAATGGAATCGAATGCTGGTTTCAAGAGCTACCGTTGGAGCAATAGACGCCGAAAAAGGACAGGAGCTGTTACAGATGATAAGAAGGGAGATGGGTGACTCTCAACTGAGTATGATGCGGTAATCATCTCTCTGTAACTTTCTCTCTCTCTCTCTATCTATCAATCTATCTATCTATCTATCTATCTATCTATATATATATATATATATATATATATATGAATTAATTTAATTTAATTAGAAAACAGACAACCTTATAGGTCCTTTGATTATATTTCATTTCCCCAGGTACGTGTTTTTCCTGGTTCCTCAGATGATACTTTCAAGGGTAAAAAATGGTTTTAATTTTACTTATTATTTTTATAGACATTTGGATGATAGTTTTAAGTTGATGTAAGGTGATAGAGAGAGTGGGAGGAAGAGAATGTAAGACATGCTCGAAATTATATATGTATATGTATATATCATCTCTCTCTCTCTCTCTCTCTCTCTCTCTATATATATATATATATATATATATATATATATATATATTTACAAACACACAACGTCTGTAACAGCAAAATTGTCCAAATCGTGTAACAGCAGAATTGTCCAATTATTACATTAAGATTTGAACAGTTGTATCTTAGAAACGATTAAAGATATCTTGCTGGAATTCCCCGAGGTTTCTATAACCCTACTGAACTCTAATTTGAAAAATATGAATGTATTTATTTCTAAGTTGAAATGATAATCTCGCTTTCTGTTATGACCTCTTGATCGAGATTTGCTCCCTACAGTTCAGTCTTTTTAAAACTTATTCACCATTCTCTTGAGGGTTCTGGAATGGGCCTTGCAGTTGGAAGCCAGAGTATGAATGTATGAATTGACAAATACAAGATGATCTTGATAACTAAACATTAATTAATGCACCGACAGTCTTCCTTTAGGGGTCAGCTTATTACATCTTGTTCTCCTTACGTCAAGTGTGTGTCAGTAAGTGAATCTAGTACCCACAGATATAGATAAAAGTATCCAGCTGTAAAGACGATAACAAATTCAAAAATTATTCCGTTATGTCAAACGGTACTCACACTTCAGCTAATGTTGGCATTCATCGTTTCTTGGTTTACAGCCATATCTCATTGAAACATTGGTTCCCGTATGCCTACGTCGAGAGTAGTCAG
>CAHIKZ030000143.1:892500-905000 GCA_903632075.3 Acanthosepion pharaonis | reverse complement strand
AATAATGGATAGATCTTCGAAATACAGTCGCTACTAAGAAGTACTTTTTGTTTAGATTAAGTAGATACAAGTCCATACATAATGTCTTTGGGTTGCTTTTGATTCCAGTGCAAGATACAAAATGATGAATTAGTCATATTATCAATTTTATTATTAATTACGCATATTTTAATTTATATTTTCGGTAAAGTTATTGCAATAATTGTTTTTTCTCAGATTATGCAATATTACTAAGATTAAATGCAATAAGAATTTAATAAACTGAAATGTTTTCAGAATTTGTGAAAAAATACTCTCCCTGATACACAGAACAACAGAAAAAACACAAAGCATTCAACATAATAAAATGATATAGAATTAAATTTACTAGTTTTAACAATTTCTATACTGATAACTCTTGATTTGTTAGAAAGGGAATACATTTCTCTCAAATTTACTTAATTCCCATGGACAGATTACATATTATTATTTTCAAAGATGAAATTCATTCAAGAAGAAAATATGTAACAAACAGCAATGGTCTGATGAGAATGATTTATATTTATTGAAATAACATAAATTGCGGATATCTCCTTTGTGTGCACGTAGTTTCATTTTACTAGGTAATGTTTTCCAAATAATAATTACATTTATTATTATACATACGTGTTTGTTCCTTACTTACTGTTATTTAAACATACAACCTGCGTGCATTAATTTATTTTACATTGAGACGTGCAGTACTAGTTTCTATCCGTACAGATTACGTTTTACAATGACACACCCAATAACTTTTTCACCTATGACAAAACATCCGATATAATTGTTTATAAATTGTTCAAATATAATGTAGTGAATTTTATAAATATATGTCATTATGCATCTTTAAATTTATTTAATAATGTTGTTATAATGCCTTATATATATTTATAATATACTATACTATATTATAATATTATAATAATATAATTATAATATTATAGCGTAATATTTAATAATATAATATATATAATGCCTTATAAATATTTATTTTTTAACACTCATCATAGTTGAGATGACAAAAATGGCTTGCGTCATTTTTGTGTCTTACGGCATTTTTTAAGAAATCCCTGTCAACACTTGATGAAATTGGGCACTGCATTCTGCACGGGTCCAATGTACAATATGTTCTGAATTTGGTTGGTGTATTATGTATCGTTTAAGCATATAATTAGAGTTTTAGTATGAATGTTTTTTTTATTATTTTTCACACACATAGTAGATGGAATATATGCTAATATTTGTCGATATATACTGATTGATATAAGAAAGTGTATCGAAAACAAATAATGTATTTCCAAATAGAAATATATTATAAACAGAAAACAAATGCCCTTGCCCAAGAACCCCTTGTCTAATCATATAGAAATTTTACACATACATACATACATACAAAATACCAGGAAAATAGGTTTCTATTAGCTGTTATTTGAAGTGCTGGGAAAATTTTTAAATCTTGATTAGGCCATTTCTATTCGAGTTAAATGTGCTATCCATTTTAGTTATTGCCGCTGTTTGTAGTCCACAATGTTCAAAGGCGGATGAATGACTCCAAGCACCTCAGACTTTACTCGCTCAAAACCGTTTTCACATTAGATCTTTGGAAGCGGTTAGGGTTACTCCCATATTACTTTGATATAGATCGTCCTACGATCACCGAAGTTAAGCAATGCCGAGCCAGGTCAGTATTATGATCGATGATCACTTGGGAATACCTAGTGCTGAAAGTTTGGTTACGCGAGTGATATAATGGATAGCGGCTCGGATTGGGAAAAGTGTGCTTCCACCTTTTTCTCTCCATCAGATATGGATTAAATAGCAGGTAGTTTTACCGTTATATTATTATCTACAAATATTTTCTGCTTTACATAGACCCCAAATGTTTGACAAAACGGAAATTAAATAGATCAGTAAATCAATCAATAGAAACTGTTTTATACAGCTGGCAGATTAGATACCTCTGAAGGTGTTTGGCGCTATATATGGTATCCATATGAAAGTCTCGATTTGACGAGGCTATTTAAGAACATCATTTGTGCTATCTGATGAAGACCAAAGTTCAAACTTTTAACAAATTTAAATTATATATATATATATATATATATATATATATATATATATATATATATATGAATTATTATTTTACAAAAAAATGTAAACTGCGATTATATAACCTTCATAATTAACAATTATAGAGTACACCGCGCCATCGATTGAAAAAATGAAGATGAATGTAATTTCTGAACAAAAAATAATCATACGAGATGAAAAAGATTCAAGTAATAAAGCGAAGTTAATGGTAACATTGTCGTTACTCGCGTTCTCTCCCCACCTCTCTCTATCTTGCTTTTTCAATTTATATCCTTTTTTCTGCGGGTCAGGTTCCTTCACCAACCGGGAATTAATTGTTCTTGCCATTTTTCTATCGTGTCTTGCTTTCTACTCTATTTCTAACTCACAACTGAGCTTTTTTTTTTTTTAGTTGCCATGTGAGTGTTTGATTTTCCAAGCTTTAAAATTGAATATAGCGCCAAGGGAAATTGGAGGAAGAAGAGTGGGTTTAAAATGTAGCTTTGATCTTTAAAAAGGCGTTCTTTAACTCAGTATGTTTTACATGAAGATAATGTTATATTTGATGTTATCTAGACATATTTTATTTGATGTTATCTAAAGATAATGTTTTATTAGATGTTATCTAAAAGTAATAATTTAGATGTTTTATAAAGATAATGTTTTATTAGAGGTTATCTAAAAGTAATGTTTCCTTAGATATTTTATAAAGATAATGCTTTATTAGATGTTATCTAAAGATGATTTATTTGATGTTATCTAAAGATAATATTTTACTTGATGTTATCAAAAGATAATGTTTTGTTTGATGTTATACAATATAATGTTTTATTTGATGTTATATACACTTAAGAGACATAACATTACATTAATAATATTTTATATTATGAAAAGGTTATGGTGAGGTTAGCCGTTTCAATACAGGACAAATTCGGCATTCATTGACCAATCTTCTTCTTATGGTGCCATGTTATCTTCAAGACGAAGCCGATTATGGCTCTCCACCTCCCCCTATACCTTGCAGCTCTCTATATGTTACTTCCTTTTGATTGCTCCCTCAGACCACGCTCTGTCATCTACTTGCTTAAGCCTGTCAAGTATGTCACGCCCTGTTTTGACTTGGCTCTCTTTCCCTCTATTCGACCCGTGAGTATCAGTTTCTCCAGGCCCTTCATCCTCATTATTTATCCCAGAAACTTCAGCTACCTCTTCCTAATGTTATGTTATGTATAAATCTCCTCCTCGAAGACCTCATCGTTGCTCACACGCTTGGTCCGTGATATCCTTAGCATCCTTTTGTAGAACAACATCTACGTCGCCTGGAGTCTCTTGTTCATCTTTGAGGAAATCATCCAACATTCGCTGCCCTACCTAGAGGAGAACAGATGCCAGGTAACAGCTCAGTATTATTTTCTTTGTTACCAAAGAAATCCTCCTGTCTCGCAATACGTTGCACAACTTTTGGAATACGTCCTTGAACATCCCAAGAGTAAGTCTTAAAAAAGTTTAGAATTTATAAAATGTTTTCCTGAAAACAGTTTTTCAGGAAAAGTTTTATTTAGCGGCATATCAACATCATATGGGTCATTTAATGACGAAATTTAATTTTCTTGGTAGCATTAATAATTTCTTTGAGAAATTTGTGTTGATGGCAATATTTTTTTAATTTTTTTTCAAAGATGTTTTCCTAGTAATTTTCTTTTCAAAAATATATTGCTCGAAATATGACAAACCACCGGTTGAACGGTGGTAGAGAACAATGACTTAAGGCCCAGACACCGGTTGGAAGAGAAAAATTACTTAATGTCCAGCTACCGGTTGAAAAGTGGTGGAGAAAAATGGCTTAATGCCCAGCCACCGGTTGAACGGTGGTAGAGAAAAATGACTTAATTCCTAGCCACCAGTTGAACGGTGATAGAGAAAAATGACTTAATGTCCAGTCACCGGTTGAACAGTGGTAGAGAAAAATGACAATGCCTAGTCGCCGGTTGAACAGTGGTAGAGAAAAACGACTTAGTGTCCAGACACCGGTTGAACGGTGGTATAGAAAAATGACTTAATGACCAGCCACCGGTTGACCGGTGCTAGAGACAAACGACTTAATGTGCAGCCACCGGTTGGAAAATGGTGGAGAAAAATGACTTAATGACCAGCCACCGGTTGAACGGTGGTAGAGAAAAATGACTTAATGACCAGTCACCGGTTGAACGGTGGTATAGAAAAATGACTTAATGACCAGTCACCGGTTGAACAGTGCGCAAACATTTATATCTACCGTGAAATATTACGTACCAATTATTTGCGAATTTTGACTCAGGAGCTCGGGCAAAATCGTTCAGGAGCGCAGGGCTCAAAGAGTTAAAGTTGTGTTGAAAGTGGACATATTGCTTATTTAATCATAGTTTTCTTACTTGTGTTACCCATTCTTAATTCTGCCGATGGAAATCTTCAATTTGCATGGTTTTTGTTATTTGATATAAATATTCTTTGTGATTCTATAGCGAAAGTCTATAGGGTTTGATGAATTGCTTCCTTCCATCTGAAGAAATTTTTAATGAGTAACCTGAGAAAATTCCGCGCTAACAGAACGATTGATTTGTTGATTGATTCCTTTTCGAACACTGATCAATCGTTTGCGCGTTATTTAATGGTATAAAATATTTGTAGATTGTAAGAATTTTCATTTCTTGGAGATAATGATTTAGTGAAGACTGTTCTGGAACGCAAGGCTCAAATGCTTAAGATAATAATTTAAGGCATTTCAACCGACAGCAGAACTGACTACTCGGCCAATGATTGTTAAATATGAAAATAACAGATAAAATTTCCATAATCATTTAAGATGAGGAGGACAGATATTACACATTGATCTCAGTCCGATGTCCAGGGAGTAAAAAAAGCGTCACTCGAGTAGCACTGGGTGCTCGGTTGATGAATGTTTCCTTATAAGGAAAAGACTAATATTTAGCATTACTAATCCACATATGCTAATATTCATATAACTCATCTAATGGTTAATTTTTTTTTATTCTGCCGAGCTTTCTCTGACATGATTGCGTCTATCACGAAAACCATCTTAGACTTGCATCAAGGCCGGAAGTTCATTAGGCTGTGGCATTGTGGGTTGTTGTTGGACGACCAACCCGTCTTGCTCCATGCCTAGCAAAAAGATTCTCACAAGCTATTGTTTTGCCCGCCAGCTCGCCATATCTTTCAAAGCGCCTTATGCGTTCGTTTAAGATTGAAGAAATATCAGGTATAGTACTATAGAGCTGTTATTTACTTGCATGTTGTCTCCAAGAGGTTATGTATAGCGCTTCCCAACCGAGTGTAGGTTCCATCAAGATTAGACTCTAAAGTCAAAACAGTGGAAACATCCATTAAAACTGTCCCTACAGAAAATTCCACGGTAACAGAACGACTGTTTTGTTGACTGATTCGTTTTCTAAGGTTGATCAATATTTGTGCGTTATTTAATGTCATGAAATACTTGTAGATTTTAAGAATGTTTCTTTTGCTGAAGATAAGGATTTGTTTATTTAAGTCTTACTTATTAGCCCATAGCTGGTAGATAAAATTTGGATTCATATATGTCCAAAGAGTATTTGCGCCTAATTGAATATACTGCTTAACTTTAATGCCTCAAAAACAAAAACTGCTATCTATTACTCACCATAGAGAGCCATCGCTGCTTCCCATTAGAATGTCTGACGCTCAACTCCATGAGATCACCTGTTTGCGACTGCTCGGTCTCATATTGTCTGCTGACCTGAGATGGAACGAATACATTGAGTTAATAGGTTCGTTCACCTCAAGGAAAGTCGGCTGCCTGTGCCGCAGCATGGCAATTATTCTCGCCGGAGTCAATCCTTCAAATCTACAAATCAACCATTCGTCGTTGCATAGAATATTGCACCCATATATAGTCTGGACCACCTTCTGTTTGTCTGAAGGTCCTCGATAAAATCCAAAGGCGAATATGCAATGTTATTGGCCTCAATCAGGCATCTCGTCTGCAGCCGCTCTCTCACAGACGTGCCGTTGCCCCCCTCTGTCTTTTATTTACAAATATTTTGACGGTAACTGCTCCCATGAGCTGCTTTCGCTGGTTCCCAGATATCATGAATTTAAGCGTTCAACTAGGCTGGTATTTCGCTCTCACCCTTTCACTGTAGAAACTGTTAAATGTAACCGTCTCTTCTAATTTGTATATATTATATATATTTCAATTTTGATATAATATTACTATATATATATATATATATATATATATATATATATATATATATATATATATATATATATATATATATTTAGTCTGCGTATAGACGTATTGGGATAGCTAAGGCCGCATTCCAAAAGCTGAGCAAAGTACTGCGAGACAGGATGATTTCTTTGGTACCAAAGAAAAGAAATACTGAGCCGTTATATGACATCTGTTCTTCTTTACAGCAGCGAATATTGGACGATTTTCTCAAAGATGAAGAAGAGGCTCAAGGCAACAGAGATGTGGTTCTTGAGAAGGATGCTACAGATATCATGGACCGAGCCTGTTAGCAACGATGAGGTCTTCGAGAGGATTAATAAAGGTGGAGGCTTCTATTTAATATCAGGAATTGGCAGCTGAAGTTTTCGGGACACAATATGAGGAAGGAGGGCCTAGAGAATCTGATATTCACGGGTCCTAATGAGGGAAAGAGGGACAAGTTAAAACAATGCATGATAGTCGTTGGGGGGGTGTAAACGGTAGTGTCAGAGCTATGCCGCCTGGAACTTCCTTCCTGGTAGGGCCACCCAAGGCGGACAGGTCTGACACACACGCCGGCTAACAAGGGCTCTGGTGGAAATCCAAGGAGCGTCTGCATCGGTAACCGGCGGCTTCTGGTCGTTCCTGTCTCTGCGTCTGTGGGAACCCCGCGGCAAGCAAGAACGTTATCCGAGTAGGCCTGGATACCCTACTTCTGTAATTTATCCCAAGAATCTTCTTCTCATAACAGGAAGAAGCCGACTCAATCCGCCCAGGGTGAATGCCGCATCAGTACAGTACAGTACAGCAATGCATGATATGCCTGGAGGGCTTAAGCAAGCGGATGATAGAAACTGGCAGAGGGAAAGAACTTGTTGAGAGTTGCAAGTGATAGAGGAAGGTAGAGAGCCATGATCGCCTACGTCTTCAAAAGACATTACACATAGAAAAAATATTATTCATATTTTAATTTACAAGAATTATTCTCATTTTAATATGCATATATATTATCTATTTTAATATGCATATATTAATATTAGTTTAGTTTTCAAATATAACGTCTATTTTAATATGCATATATCATCTTTTTTTAATATGCATATATTATTCTTATTTTAATATGCATATATTATTTCTATTTAAATATGCATATATTATTCTTATTTTAATTTACATATATTATCTCTATTTTAATATGCATATTTTATTATTTTAATTTGCATATATTATCTCTATTTTAATATGCATATATTATTCCTATTTTAATTTGCATATATTATCCCTATTTTAATATGCATATATTATACCTATTTTAATATGCATATATTATCTCTATTTTAATATGCATATATTATTCCTATTTTAATATGCATATATTATCTCTATTTTAATGTGCATATATTCTCACTATTTTAATTTGTATATATTATTTAGATTTCCCAGATTTAATTACGGAAACGTTATTTTAGCGGATAATGATTTTCCAACCGTAACTTATGTGTGGCACAAGGCCGAATGTAAGAGGCAATCATTGAGGATCGAACTCCCTACTGAATCGTAATTGTTCTAGCCAGACAAGCTTGCTAGGTATTACACCACATCCTGGTGCTTTTAAATGGGTAATTGTATTTGTGTAGACGATTTGAATATTTATTAAAGTAGATTAAATTTCATCTTATTTTTTATTCAAATTATCAGTTGATTTTAAAGTCTCCAACTAAAAGTAACAGTACTGACCTGAATTTCGACCAACAATGTAGCAATCGTAATTAGAGAGTCCTAATATCGTAGAATATTAGTAAATAGTGAAGATACACATTATTGAATTAACTGTAAAGTATCTAGATATAGCTGTACTGCCACTGACTCCAGTTAGTAAACTGAACATGAGGAATAAAGAACAGTATTTTATTATTATTCATTATTATACTTCATCTCAGAAGTATAGACAGATACTGAAAGGCCGAAACGTTGTAATAAATATGGCGTCAAAGATGAGGACAATAGTCCGAATAATGTAAATAGTGTACATAATACCTCATCTCAGAAATATAGACAGATACTGAAAGGCCGAAACGTTGTAATAAATATGGCGACAAAGATGAGGACAATAGTCCGAATAATGTAAATAGTGTACATAATACCTCATTTCAGAAATATAAACAGATACTGAAAGTCCGAAACGTTGTAATAAATATGGCGACAAAGATGAGGACAATAGTCCGAATAATGTAAATAGTGTACATAATACCTCATCTCAGAAATATAGACAGATACTGAAAGGCCGAAACGTTGTAATAAATATGGCGACAAAGATGAGGACAATAGTCCGAATAATGTAAATAGTGTACATAATACTTCATCTCAGAAATATAGACAGATACTGAAAGTCCGAAACGTTGTAATAAATATGGCGACAAAGATGAGGACAATAGTCCGAATAATGTAAATAGTGTACATAATACCTCATTTCAGAAATATAGACAGATACTGAAAGGCTGAAACATTGTAATAAATATGCCAGCGAAAATTAGGTCAATAGTCCGAATAATGTAAATAGTTAACATAATACCTCATCTCAGAAATATAGACAGATACTGAAAGGCCGAAACGTTGAAATAAATATGGCGACAAAGATGAGGACAATTGTCCAAATAATGTAAATAGTGTACATAATACCTCATCTCAGAAATATAGACAGATGCTGAAGGGCCGAAACGTTATAATAAATACTAGCAGTAGAGCCCGGCGTTGCCCGGGGATGTAACACTAAGAGATAGATCAAGTATCGACTATCATAAAGACTGAAAAATGAAATTGACAAAGATTATTGTTTAAGGTTGACGGACACGCATGTCTTAATTATTTTTTTTTTTTTTTTTTTTTTTTACGAATTGGTCAAAACCAAACTCAAACAAAAACATTGTTTACAATCTTTATGAGTCTATCGATTGGTGAATAGAATTTTATTATAAACAATTGTCTTGTAAATGGAATTTTTAAAGCATTCTGAATGTAAATAAAGAAAAAAGTGTGCAAGACAATAAGAAATACTACCTGCCAAAAAAAAAAAGTGGATGTTTGTTTTATCGGCTGAAAAATGTAAGAAATCCGATCCCATATATAAAGGAACGAACACACATACACACACACACACACACACATACACACACACACACACACACACACACACATAAACAACCTGGGTTTTTTAACCTAAGTCCCTCCACGGAATCGCTAAAAGATATAGCATAGTCTGATGAAAAAGACGCTAAAGTTTATGAAAACAAAATCTTATCGTCAAAATGCTTATGTTTTTATGAAGAGGATAGACTAAATATTTTTTTAATTATTTTTTAAAGTTTTTCCATCTTTTTAGAATATTCTAAATTTCGATTTAAAAATCCTTGTTTCTCTTTGTCGCAACAAGGGGTAGTAAATAACATAGATAATTTTTAGCGCGTTTTTTTGTATTTACACACATTAATTTGGAAAATCTTGCAAAAATAAAAATAATTGTCAGATGTTAATGAAACTTTCAGAAACTATTCACAGATGATCGAAATTATTATAAATATTTTTTTTTATTAAAGTCATGGCAAAAATATTTTTTTTATATTTATTAACACCCCCATAACTAATTTTATGAAAAACTCTAGAAATTCCAGGCCATCGGATTTAGTGATTACAATAGTTAAAAGCACAAGGCTTTGAAGAATGCAAATCATGTATTTTTTTTTTTTTTTTTTTTGCCAACGTACCTGAAAATCAGCTGTGAATTGTAACATACAAAACTCGATAAAACAAATATATTATTTAGTTTCAAATGCTTTTTATTTGTTTTAATTTGTTTTTATGAATATGGACAATATTTTCTGGAAGCAAACATTTTTTTGAATTTTTAATACAATTATTTCTTATTTCTTTAATTTTAAAAAGATTTTTAAAAAATGTTTAAATTGAATTTTAAAAAATATTTTAACATTAGTTAAATGCAACATCAACCTTTCAAAATGTCCGTGTGAGATTGTCATTGTCTAGCGCTTTGAAAATTGTATAATATGCACCAATCAGATTAGCCATGGTAATTAAGAAATGTAATTTTTGTGTTTATAGTCGGACAGTAATTATCAAGTACGGAAGACCAACCAGAATACAATTTAGTTGCATTATTTGAGTTCAGCATTGTTCTCTGCTGTTAAGCCCTTTACTTTTGCGAATCACGTATGGAGAAGTTAATTTGAATTTTCAATTTCAACTGAGAAGGGTACCTACAAGTAACAGTATCATCTTATGAAATTTAACTACTACTAAACTTTAATTTATATGATCTTATTTTTATATTAATCTCAGTTATGACATTTTTCCATAAATGAAATATCAAAATTAATAATTAAATGAATGGAAATACAAATAACACAGTAAAATGTAATAAATGTACATAAAATTATAGTATTTTATGTACATTTCTGATAAAATTTCATAAGAAAGGTACCTAAATTAATTAGATACCTTTTTCTTATGAAATTTAATCTCACTATTAACAGACTTATTTTTTTAATTTCTTTTTATTTTTTCCATAAAGCATCGTAAACGTAAAAATGAAAGCTAAGTACAAAAAAAAAAAAAAAAAAAAAAAATTAGAGCGCTGAAAGTTTTCCTTACAAGTGACGAGGTAAATAATTTGTTCACTTAAATAATTTCACTTCCTTCCATCCGTAGAAAGAATTAACCTCCCGTAAGTTATCTAAACGTCATGAATGTGCCTTTCGTCAATCGTCAAGCGACGCGAAAGGTTATGTCCTGCTTTGTTTTATTTTCAAATTACATTTTTTCGGCGCAGAAGCTAAGTTAAGCTTGGTTCAAAATATTTTAAATAAACAGTATAATATCTGTTTTTATTAAAATCAGTTTTGAAAAAATGATAATTGACTTTTAAAAGAATATCAAAGTAAGATTTTAATCTTTTTTATCAAACAGAAAAAAATGATTGAAAATGATTATCTGTCCTTTTTTTTTTTACCAAAAAAAAACAATATTTTAAACGAAAATTTCAGACGTGCTAGGGACGATTAAAACATTTTAAAAAATACCCCAAAAATACTTTGATCTTTCCTCTTTAATAATAATATGAACATTAGACGATAAAATTTTGTTTTCGTCAAGTTCGGCGTCTTTATCATTATGCTATGCTCTTTTGTTTACATTTTCGTAGGTGAGTTGTCCCCTTTCATTCTCACGATGTGTCTTAATCGTGTTTTCAAATTGATTTTCTTAAAAAACAACAGTGTTTTTCCCATTTTCGTCGCCGTTAGAACCACCAAAAGGTAATTTTATGTAGTCCTGTGAAGTTTTGTTGAAATCGGCTAAAAAATGTAGGAAATTCGATCCAACATATAAACGTTACACACACACACACACACACACAACCTGTGTTTTATAATAAGTAAGATGTCAACAAAGATGGGGACAATAGTCCGAATAATGTAAATAGTGTACATAATACCTCATTTTAGAAATATAAACAGATACTGAAAGGCCGAAACTTTGTAATAAATATGGCGAAAAAGATTAGGACAATAGTCCGAATGATGTAAATAATGTGCATAATACCTCATTTCAGAAATATAGACAGATACTTGAAGGCCGAAACGTTGTAATAAATATGCCAGCGAAGATGAGGTCAATAGTCTGAATAATGTAAATAGTTAACATAATACATCATTTCAGAAATATAGACAGATACTGAAAGGCCGAAACGTTATAATAAATATGTCAACAAAGATGAGGACAACAGACATAATTTCTCCTAAAACCTGTTCTACCATCATACTTATTCAAGCTCATCAAGTATTTTAAGTACCATTTTCATTATTCTGTCTAGACAATATCAGATTTTCCAAGATTTCGTTCCTCATTCTATGCGGTAAATGCTGCCTCTCCCTGATGTTAAATATACGTTTTCTTTTTGTTTCCATTTTCTCCAAAACCTCAACGTTCAGACCATGGTCTCCTCAAGCTCTTTGTGTAGAAACACATTTCTTTTGCTTCAAGTCTCTTCTTCATCTTATCTACTGATTATTAATAAGGCTGTTTTACAGGTCCGACCATTACAATCATTAACGGGTATTTACCCCCGATAACGGCACGCAACGCATCCTGGGAA
>CAHIKZ030000143.1:815000-887500 GCA_903632075.3 Acanthosepion pharaonis | reverse complement strand
ATCCTGTCTATGGCAATAAACTACGTCCGGCGGCAAAGACTCTGATCAGGTGTTTTGGGGAGCGTGAAACGGCCTCTTAATTGTTGCTGTTTCAAGTTCCACCCTAAAACTGGATGCTAGACTCTGTTAGTGCTAGTGTAATCCCAAAATGATAAAAATAACCTATGAAATCATAAAAAAAACACATTTTTATAGTAAATATATCAGAAATAAATTCTTATAATAAAAATAATTACCAGCAATGCATTTTTGAAAAAAATAAAATATTACCAGCAATGGATATTTTTAAAAGAAATTACTAATGCTCTCAGGGGCATGGAATTTCAGCATTAAATAATCCATAAGGGGTTTATCTGCCGCTAAACAAGCAATCATTCATACCATGTACGTGACTCAGCTATCGAAGACGACTTTTGTAAATGAGATGCCTTCTCCAGGAGACGTCTTGATACAGCACAACTGTGTTGGTAACTTTGTCTCTACATGTGACGCGAAAAGTATTAAAACGATCAGTAAAAAGACTCAATAAAATGAAGAGCTTAAATGAATATTAAAAAATATATGAAAACCTTAGGAACATAATTTTCACCATTCTGGCCAGGGATCGTTAGTCTATGTTTTCTTTTTATTATAATTTTGGATTGTAAATGTGGATCAACGTTTATTTTTCAAATTATCAACTTAAAATATAACCCACATTTATATTCATTTATATTTGTATACACCGGAAATTGCAGCATACAATTCGACCTTAATATTTTGCTCAAAATTTTGTGTAAGGTCTATACCTACCGAATAGGCCGACCAGCAAACAGAGATGATAAACATTATTCGAGGAGGATTTTAAAGGATTTTAAACGTCTAATCATATGTTTTATTGTGAATAAAATAAGTTTTAAACATTATTAAACATTGACATTTATAAAATATCCTGTGTATGAGTTACCGTAATGTTTGTAAAATTGCGTGGTACCTTAGAGCTAAGTTTTTAATGATGACTGCAATATGGTAACATTCAAGTAACCTTTAAAATAATTGTGTACCCCAATTTCACAGTAATTTTGTTTTTATGGTAAGTTTATATCAAATAAACTGTCATTATGTGTCATTAAACTGTCATTACTATTAGAAAATTAAGCAGATGACATGCACACAATACGTACTTGTCTGAATATCCGAGCTTTCGTCAGTGTATTAGTCGTCACATATTTATATAGAATTTTATCGTTTTTTTTGTTTATATTTTTTACTATAATTTTTCTTATGGGTCCTTGGCAGTACAGGGTTGCTAGTTGTTCTTTAAAAGTGGATCTATATATGCATGTGTTTGGTAATCCGTGAGGATAATTCCAGGGAGGATATAATCCAGACAGCTCAATGTAAAAACAGAGCAAATATTCATTATATTAAGAAACCGTCAATTTAAGGGTGCATTGTGATTATAATTTATATCCTTAGAATCGAAATTCGATTCTAATTCCTCAGCTCAACATTTTCATACAGAAGGGTATTAAAATGTATGAAAATATTGATCTGAATAATTAGAATCGAATTTCAATTCTAAGGAAATAAATTATAATCACCATAAACCCTTATAGTTGTATGTTTATTCATTTATATATATATATATATATATATATATATATATATATATATATATATATTCGATTCTAAGGAAATAAATTGCGATCACCATGAACCCTTATAGTTGTATGTTTCTTCATTCATATATATATATATATATATATATATATATATATATAAGTATAGTTGTATGGATATGGGTTTTTGATCAAGGGTTTCACGCTTTTGCGATCATCAAACTGGTTTCTCTTTTCAAAATTAGATCTGTACATGCTTGATTGTGTTTGATTATGTTGAGTGGTTGGAGGTGGAATTTTCTTCTGTGTTTGTTTGGGATGACACTCTCACATACATAGATACACATACATACAGGTGTACAAATTTTAATCCACACAAACACACAAAAACATTCCGAGGCTAGACACAGAAAAAAAACATCCATGTGTTCAAGCATACGTACATATGGAATTTTAATTCTATTTCAGTGTCGAGACTAGCGTTTATTATATGTAGCGATGTTCTTTCAAACAGGGCCAGGTGGGAGTGTTGTAGACGGTTTCCAGAGCGGCCGCCTTCGCCGTCATACAAACTTACACTTCCTCTTACAGGCATACGCACATGTAGACGTGCACATACACTGCAATTGGTCTAGTTCTTTCACCATCACTTTGGTTAAGTTGGATTCTGTTTGTGGGCATGTTGCTGATGATGTTTGTATTTTCAAGGCTGATTGCTTGTGTATTATTGACGATTGTGAGTATGCGGAGAGTAATAATTACTGACGTTATTACTGATATGTTCACAGTTAATTTAGCCCTAATGATGATGGAAGGGAAAGTATAAGGACACAAAAATAAAAATAATGTGACAATAATGACAATTGTATTTATGATAATAGTTTTGGTAACGATAACAACAACAACAAGAATAATAATAATAATAATAATAATAATAATAATGGCGATTGTAGAAAGCAGTACTAATGGTGAATGAGATGCTTATGAAGTGATTGTTCATAATGTGGTAACAGCAGTAACGATAGTGAAAATAATAATAATAAGTACATACAGTGTTACCAACAGCAATTATATATATATATATATATATATATATATATATATATATATATATATATATATATATATATATATATATATAAAGATATTTTCTTATGTTTATACGTTCTTTTTATAGATTCAAGTATTTATGTAAATGCTATGTTTATAATAAACATTATTAACGAGATTTACCGGCCTGAATGTTCGAGACATTTTCATAGAAAATATGCGTCCACTGACAGGAAACGAACCTGTATCCTATACGGAACCGTCATATAGCCTGACGTGCTTTTACCGATTGAGCCACAGAGGAGCTTTTCGGTTAACAAGGTCGATTTTACTGCTTATAAACTACAATTCTCCATGATTCTCTCTCGTACATTGATATCGGCTCGATGCGTATCCTAATGACGTCACACATCTATACTCAGAAGTTTTTATCAATTGATCTCACAGCGCTTTATTAAAAAAAAACGAAAAGAAAAAAGCACTAATGTACGCTATATTATTTTTAACAGATGTGTAAATAATATGGAGTCCATTAGATTTTTTGTTTTTATTAATCGTTGTGGAGGGGGGTTAAATGATAAAAATCACCTGAAGATACCGTAAGGTGGAAACCAATATAGCGGAATCAAGTGATCTCCTAAATTTTAACGTGTATATATATATATATATATATATATATATATATATATATATATATATATATATATATATATGTATGTTCAACGTATATGTAGATATATGTGCATAAGCTTTACTGCAAACCAAGTATGTGCATCTATACTCACACACACAAATACAAATAAACACACACACAAACGCACACATGTATATATATATATATATATATATATATATATATATATATATATATAGAGAGAGAGAGAGAGAGAGAGAGAGAGAGAGAAAGAGAGACGGAGAGTGAGAGAAAGAAAGTTAAATATACCGTAAGTTTGAAACCACTATAGCGGAATCAAGTGTTCTGCTAAATTTTAACGCATATATATATATATATATATATATATATATATATATATATATATATATAAAGAAACATAGTCTTAAGATGTGCTATACTTATGGGATAAAGTGCTCAATATCAGATATAGGGCGTCTGTAAATATAAAAGTGAATATAGAAGTCAACACTTAGAGGCGACAGTCTGTTTCATGCTATATCCAATCGTCGTGGCCTGCCGATTCCATATAGCATGAGATAGGGTTTCAAATAGATGCTATATTTTTATTTTAAACCATATTTATTATTTGAATCGGCCAGAGCCTTCGAGAAATCATAAAAACGAAAACCTACTCCCCGACCAGTTTCGAACCTGCACCGTTTGTGTAGGAGAATTCGGCGGGTGTTTTCAAATTTGGTTTGGCCGAAAATTTTCCATTCCCACCTCGTATATACACATTTACCTGAGCATGTATCTACGGATTGTAGATATTAATCGACGTATTTGGGGCAGAAGTAGACTTATAATAATATGTGTGTGACTATATAGTGTTAGGAATGTTTGAAAATGCTAAAGAGAAGGATAGCTTTATTTCCAGATGCAAATTTTTTGGCATTAAGAAGGCTTTTTACGTCCAGGTGTGTGGGAGAGGATGAAAAGTGTTTTCAGAAACATCCTATAATACCGGACAGTCCGTGTCACTAATGGAAAGGGTTTTTTTTATTATTTTTGCTCTCGGTAAATCCCAAAACTACAGCATAGCATATCCGTGTTCTCGTGATCTAATCCAAATAATCCATATCGGCATTTGGCGTGGAACCACACTAATCCTGGCTAGTACTCCAGGAAAATAAATTTTCGACACGTACATATCATCCATATATATATATATATATATATATATATATATATATGCAAATACATACATACACACACACACACACATATATATATATATATATATATATATATATATATATATATATATATATGACCAACGTATATGTAGATATATGCGCATAAGCTTTAGTGCGAAGTCCTGTCCAATATTAATTTTACGTATGTGCGTGTATACTTTTTACGCACACTCACACACATATACACACATAAAAACATTAAGTCTTTGAACATAGATACACCATCATTTAATAGAACTATAAACTAATGGAAACAGTTTTATACACACAAAATTTTTGTTTCATTGAGCACACACACACACAAAAAGAACATGTGTGTATATATGTATGAGAGAGATATATAGAAAGACAGAAATGGAAATGCGGAGAGATTATCCTGTTTTGGCTGGGTAAAAATCCTCTTTTCTTACACCCCCACCAATACGCACACATATACACAAACACACACACACACACACACAGATTTTATTTTACATAGACATATATATATATATATATATATATATATATATATATATATATATATATGAATTTAAAAATATATGAATATATATATATATGAATTTAAAAAAAGAATAAAGAACAAGAGTATATTCATATTAAACACATAATACATAAATATTAGTTGATTTCTTTTTTACAAATAGAATTATAAATCATAGAAGTATGAAAAATAGAAGTATAAAAATAATAATTAAATACATAAATAACTAACAAAATAATAAATACACAAATAATACCAAATTAGTACAATATGAATGAATTATAAATAATATTATATAAATTAGAAATTAAATTATGTATAAATCTAGATTGTAGATACAAATTAGTTTAAAATTTAAACTATTTGGAGAGAGTAGTTTGGTGGTTCAGTCTTGGTTTGGAAAAAATGTGCATGTGTATAAAATGTTTGTTTCCATTCCAATGCAGACAAACCAATATAAACATAATGATTTGTACTATTTTCTTTGGGGTGAATTGTAGCGTGATAAATGACATTAGACGTTCTACATTTTTCTTTGACTATGCAAAGATTGCTCTTCCTAAAAGTACAGTGGGGTCCATACTAGAATTTGTGTTGATACCATTGAATTGGTAAGGTTCTAGATATTAGTTTTTTTCCCAGTGTCTAACATTTCTACTGATATGTTTCCCGTTACTTAGTTCAGGATGTTCTCATTCCTCTACAGATGATAATCAATTTGCAGCCGAAGAATGAATATGTTAACTAAATATCAAAACATATTTTTCCAGCTCTTCAATGGCTACTTTGGTATCAACTTTACGCTTAGTGGGAGTTTGATTCTGTTCATTAAATTTTAAAGGACAGTATTCATAATTCCACACGAATTTTCAAATCGTGATTCTGAAGATGAATCCCTCCACTATAATTCTGAAGACAATTATTTATCACGAATGATGACATTCGGGATTTAAGAAAATAAAGAAATTGTCCAACAGATAAGACATTCAAAGTTTCAGCTGATATGTAATCTGAGTTTTTCATGTATAAGTTGAAAATTCTAGTTTTTCACGTGTTTTTGCAATTCTTTCTAACAAAAGTGAAATCTGTTCAACATAATCAAGAATTTAGTTCAGCTAGACCCCAACACAGTAATGTGTGATTTTGAAAAGACCTTTATAAATAGACTAATGAATGCTTTTAACCAAACTGACCACACTGGTTGTTTTTCCCCTTCTGCGAGGCACTCTGTGGAAAGATTGTGATACTTAGTTTCAAAAATCGATACCATAATGACAGCTGTTTTTTCAGCCATGGTCTTCTTCCTGTGACCAGATGTTGTTATAGGCCTTGAAGTGCTATCCGAAGATAAAGATGTTCCTAAAGAATATTTGTCCTATTTTGAATTAACGTACTTGGTTTTATGAGAGGGAGGGACAATAATAGGAGAAGGGCAACGCTGTTATTCCCAATCCCAATTCCAGTGTGGAACGTTGCATGCCAGGAATCAATTCAATCCAAATATCTGGAAATGTACTGCATTTTTGGAAGAAGGAGGAAATTCTGGTGCAAACCGAAATATTACACTTCGAAAGAGATTAGATTCGTAATCCCAAAAAGTACAAAAATATCAATGATAAACTGATGAGACATGCTGAGTGATATAATCGTAACGATATCATAATATTTCTTCGATCTTGCTTATTATCACCACTCATTTGAAACTATTTTTCTTATAATTTTTTTAATTTTCTTATTGGTAAGAAAATTATTAGATTTTTAATTTTTGTATATATTTCAATTTTTTTTCATATATTTTAAAATTTTAATTTTTTTTAATATTTGTATTTATTTTTCTTATTTCTATACAAATTAATGATTAATAAAACGTTTAATTTCGTTTAATTTTAAGGCTTTCAGTTAAAAAAAGCCTCATTCAGTTTTTCTGAATTTGTTCTAAAAGACACTATCAGATAAACAGATTCAAAACCCTGGCAATTTTCTCAATGGGAATTTTCCCCACTGTCAATTTTTCACCTGGGAATATTCTGTGCACGGGATATACATACATACATACACACACACACACATATATATGTGTGTGTGTGTGTGTGTATATATATATATATATATATATATATATATATATATATATATATATATATATATATATATATATATATCACTCTGGCCGTTAAACATTTTAACGCACTGCTCTACGTTAATGAATCGATCAATGTTGGCTACTGGCGTTTGTTTACATTCCTAAAGCAATACTTTAGAATTTCCCTTTCTTTCTGCCGTGAGCCGATAGCTTAGGGTTAGGATCTCCAACTGATTCCAAAGTTGAAGCAACCGGATTTCTAGTCACAAAGATGGGCTATAATTCGAACGAGGAGATGTGATTCGTATTCGAAAATAGTACAAAAACACCAATGATAAACTGATGAGAAATGCTGAGCTATATAATTTATACGTTATCATTTATTTTCTTCGATATTTTGCTTATAATGTATAATCTTTTAAAAGATTTTTCTTATACTTTTTTTTAATTTTCATATTTATAAGAATTTTTTTATATTCTTATTTTTTATATATTTTCAATTTTTGTATATATTTTTAAATTTTTGTATGTTATTTTTTAATTTTTGTATATAATTTCAATGTTTGTGTTTCTCTTATTTTCATCCCCTTTTGTGAATTGTCATTTATATACGAAAAGTTGATCAATATAATAATTTAGTTTTTCTGAATTTGTTCTAAAACACTATCAGATAAATAGACTGAAAACCCTGGCAGTTTTCTTATTGGGAATTTTCCCCACCGTCAATTTTCCACCTGACAATTTTCCAGCTGGGAATTTTTCGTGCACGAAAAATATCATTTACACTATTTACATTGTTCGAACTGTTTTCCTCGTCTTTATTGCCATATTCACGACGTTTCGGCTGTTGTACGCTTCAATCTTCTTTATGTGATATACGCTGAAATTTCGAAACGGACTCTTTATTTAGTCCACAGGGATAGATCGTACTTCTACGAAGACACTTCTTCCAGGTAAGAACTCCCATAGAGGATAATATGATTAATGAATGTGTGTACGCCATCCCAGGCAGCTATGACAAGAAATATAAACGAGAAACTGACCACCCTATTAACATAAGTCTATAGGAACCCTTAAAGCCTTAAGAAGACGGTAAAGAGAAAAGTCAATCAGTTTATTTTGTAGAGTAGCTAGCACCCCTTCAGCACTATACCTGATGACCTCATAGCCTTAAATAGTCTACGATTAAAAACTTCAACGGTTGATTAATAAGTTGATACTAAGTTGAATAATATTCAGAGTAACCTTACTTCATTTGGTTATACGGTATTCGACACTCTTTTATTCCTTGTAAGTTGTCTTGTTAATTGTTTTGTAACTTATTTTCTGTGTTTTTTGTATGTATTCGTTAGAACCGGATACTGGTGCTGAATAAATATATTAAGAACTCATTCTTCTCTGTGTATCATTCACCTTGACGATACAACAGGTTACCATATATGGAAAGAAGAGGGAGATCACCGCCCTCTGTGGGATGAGCTTGAAATAATAGAGAACATAACTGGAAAACATGAAAAATTAAAGAATCAGCACGTATACTATGCCATACAAATCTCCTAAATGGTCCAAGCATACACAAGAATACAATATCGGATCCAGTTATACAGATACCTAGAGAAAAACAATAATATAAATAGTTACGATATCTCAGACATATAGACGAAAGGTATAAATATCAACATTAATGAGAGAGGCTAATAAGATTTTAACATAGTTCTTTCCTAAAAATCATCTATAATCAGCAAATCAAAATAATATATGCAAATATCATTTATAAAATATACCTGTCTGGGCTGAAAAGCTTATATTTCCGCCATTAATTTCAACTATTCTTATTAATAACTGAATTGTTTCTTTCCAAGTAAACTGAAAACTGGCTGTTAAAAAAACCCTCAAATGTTACTAGAAGCAAATGCTCTTGAAAATGGTTAAAATTTGGCATCGAGCTGTTATTAATTATCTGCAGAAAAAAAAAGATTTAAACCCAAGGGAATTCGTACTGACATTCTTTATCAATAGTACAGAAGTGGCTAGCTGAATTTCGCAGAGGAAGGGAGTGTTTTGAATATGCTATCACCGAGAAAATCATTGATCGTGTTCACAACAAGGTGATGTATGACAGGCAATAAATCAAATAGCCAATGCTATTAGCATATCTCCTGTGAGTGTTGAGAATATTCTGCCCAATGAACATTGTATGGAGGTATTTTCTACTCGATGACTCCCATGTCATCTGACACCAGATAAAAAGCGCAACAGGTTGATCACTTTAAACGAAAATTTTACATTGTTTGAGCCAGATTTATCTGGATTCCCCGAACCTTACCTAACCCGATATGAACGGTACCTAACTCAATTTGAACCAGAAACAAAGAGGCAATATATGCAGAGTAATACCCCTACTCACCTGCTCCAAAGAAGGTTAACGTCGTTTTATCTGCAGATAACCTAGCAGGTTTGTGTGCTTGTACTTATTTCAGATGAAGGTGCAAGTTCAATATATAAACAAAGAATATAGAAGAAGCAGACAATATTTGAGTTTCTATTACGGGCGTTTATTCCATTTATGGTGACTACTGTGAAACAATGACTTTTTTTGGTTCAGAAGTGAGTTATATGAAGGAAGCATAAAAACGAGTAAAAATGGTCGAGCTATGTTCAGTCTTCCGCTAATTTGGAACGATCAAATCACGTACTTCATGAGTAGGGCTGCGAAAACACGCTTGAACAATATCGTTTGAAAATGGAAAGATAGTTTAGTCGTCAGTGGACCTAAGAAAATATCATTCCTAGTAGCATCGAAAATACCACGTAGTTCACATATTGGGACAAAGAGAAATTTTTAACCGAGCGTACACGTTCGGAAAGCCTCACGTTATAAACTGGCTTTGTTTAACATCCCTCCTGTTGGGGAGGTTTTGGGTAAATTCAAAAGAGGACAAAAGGACAGAGACCGGACATTTTTGGCTTTTTTTAGGCTTCCACAAAGTCACCTAACGACATATTTCGAAATCAAGCGGTGTAATCATATTTCCGGTTTCATTACTCTTAACATCATAGGAATATTTGTTTTATATATATATATATATATATATATATATATATATATATATATATATATATATATATATTTTATTATCCATCATTAGTATTATTTTATTTATAGACTTTATTTCATATTAGTACAAAAATGGTTGCCTCATTTTTGAGGACTCCAAAAATGAATTATTTTATTTATTTTCAAAAGAGCCACACCATCAACACAGACTACTTTGCCAACTTGCTGAGGTAGTTAGAAAACGCTGTCAATTTCAATGTCCGAGGAAAACTGAACATACGAGACTTGTTCCGTTAGGACAATGCTCCAGTAAACAGGTTTTTCATTTCAATACATGCTTTGTTTGACTGTGGCTTTGAACTGGTTGGTCACCCTTATTATATTGATTTGATCCCCTCCGACTAAAAATTTCTTCCTCAATGTCAAAAAACAAAAACAAAAAAAAAAAACATTTTGCTTGGAACTGGTATCGCAGTGTTGATGATGATGTCATATCTGCATTAGATTATTTTTTATGACAAATAGGATGACAGATTCTACTCCAACGAGATCCAAGCACTAGAACCTCGATTGAAAAATAATGTTGGAAAACAAATTTCATTTGGTTACATTAAAATAGAAACCCTGGTACACTTGCCATGAATTAATACAGTGCCTGTTAGTACAGATTATATATTATATTACGATGTCATACATGAAATAAAACAGTATTGGATTGGTTGATGCGAGAGTCTAACAAAGTGATCTCCTTAGTATATAGGGTTAGAAATGAAGCAGTATTGGATTGGTTGATGCGAGAGTCTAACAAAGTGATCTCCTTAGTATATAGGGTTAGAAATGAAGCAGTATTGGATTGGTTGATGCGAGAGTCTAACAAAGTAATCTCCTTAGTATATAGGGTTAGAAATGAAGCAGTATTGGATTGGTTGATGTGAGAGTCTAACAAAGTAATCTCTTTAGTATATAGGGTTAGAAATGAAGCAGTATTGGATTGGTTGATGCGAGAGTCTAACAAAGTAATCTCTTTAGTATATAGGGTTAGAAATGAAGCAGTATTGGATTGGTTGATGCGAGAGTCTAACAAAGTAATCTCCTTGGTATATAGGGTTAGAAATGAAGTAGTATTGGATTGGTTGATGCGAGAGTCTAACAAAGTGATCTCCTTAGTATATAGGGTTAGAAATGAAGCAGTATTGGATTGGTTGATGCGAGAGTCTAACAAAGTAATCTCCTTAGTATATAGGGTTAGAAATGAAGCAGTATTGGATTGGTTGATGTGAGAGTCTAACAAAGTAATCTCTTTAGTATATAGGGTTAGAAATGAAGCAGTATTGGATTGGTTGATGCGAGAGTCTAACAAAGTAATCTCTTTAGTATATAGGGTTAGAAATGAAGCAGTATTGGATTGGTTGATGCGAGAGTTCAACAAAGTAATCTCCTTGGTATATAGGGTTAGAAATGAAGTAGTATTGATTGGTTGATGCGAGAGTCTAACAAAGTAATCTCCTTGGTATATAGGGTTAGAAATGAAGCAGTATTGGATTGGTTGATGCGAGAGTCTAACAAAGTAATCTCCTTGGTATATAGGGTTAGAAATGAAGCAGTATTGGATTGGTTGATGCGAGAGTCTAACAAAGTAATCTCCTTGGTATATAGGGTTAGAAATGAAGTAGTATTGGATTGGTTGATGCGAGAGTCTAACAAAGTAATCTCCATAGTATATAGGGTTAGAAATGAAGTAGTATTGGATTGGTTGATGCGAGAGTCTAACAAAGTAATCTCCTTGGTATATAGGGTTAGAAATGAAGTAGTATTGGATTGGTTGATGCGAGAGTCTAACAAAGTAATCTCCTTGGTATATAGGGTTAGAAATGAAGCAGTATTGGATTGGTTGATGCGAGAGTCTAACAAAGTAATCTCCATAGTATATAGGGTTAGAAATGAAGCAGTATTGGATTGGTTGATGCGAAAGTCTAACAAAGTAATCTCCATAGTATATAGGGTTAGAAATGAAGCAGTATTGGATTGGTTGATTCGAGAGTCTAACAAAGTAATCTCCTTGGTATATAGGGTTAGAAATGAAGCAGTATTGGATTGGTTGATGCGAGAGCCTAACAAAGTAATCTCCATAGTATATAGGGTTAGAAATGAAGCAGTATTGGATTGGTTGATGCGAGAGTCTAACAAAGTAATCTCCTTGGTATATAGGGTTAGAAATGAAGCAGTATTGGATTGGTTGATGCGAGAGTCTAACAAAGTAATCTCCTTGGTATATAGGGTTAGAAATGAAGTAGTATTGGATTGGTTGATGCGAGAGTCTAACAAAGTAATCTCCTTAGTATATAGGGTTAGAAATGAAGCAGTATTGGTTTGGTTGATGCGAGAGTCTAACAAAGTAATCTTAGTATATAGTGTTAGAAATGAAGCAGTATTGGATTGGTTGATGCGAAAGTCTATCAAAATAATCTCCTTAGAATATAGGGTTATTCGAAAAGAACGATCCGATTTTATTACGCAATATTTTATTAAGGAAATGCAATAGAAAACTCCTGCCATATTACAAGTATTCTACTCACAATCAACTTTTTTTTCCTGTTTTACAATTAATCAATGAGGCAACCACATGCAGCATGGAAAGTATCAACGCAGTAAGAGAATTCGTCCCAGACGATTAAAAGCATATCACGATTCATTCTGTTGCTTGCCGTTGTTATTCGATATTTAAGGTCATCGAGTTTAGTGGATAGCGATGGAATATAAAAGCGATCTTTTACGTATACCCACAAGAAAAACGCACAAAAAGGCCAAGCCCAAAGCGCAAGGTCTTTGTAAGTGACTGAACGAGGCGTAATCTGTAAGGTTTTAAATGTAGACGTCTTCTTAGCACACGCCAGATAGTGAATTGAGAGATCGTGAGCTCACAGATAGCTCGATTTGTGGACTTCCGTGGCCTCGCCTCAAATGCAGGACGGTTTCTCGCCACGTATACCTCTAAAACTCGTTCTGGCCTTTTTCCATTACACAGACACACACTCTCCTGAAAATGTTTAAACCACCGTCGAATATTCTTGGGAGAGGGCGGATTTCGGAAACGCAGAACGCCATTGCTGAGAACTCGACATTCCTGGAATAAACTGAACAATCAAGAGTATTAGACACACCTTCGCAAGGAGGTTTCCAACTAGCATCGAATTCGCTGAAAAAATAAACAGGATTGTAACTCTACACATGTCCATATCTTCAATACGATCTGTAAATCACAGTATGCTGGATATTTATTGAGCACACTATACACAGCGCAATCATCAGCCAATCAGAACTTACAGAATAGACTTGCCTGGGTAACAGATTAGAATCTCCCAGGCTGTTATATAAACCATCTACTAATTTGCACAGTAGACTGGCCTAGTCAGGCTCAGCTTCTATTACAGTCGACTACTGGCTGTTGCTAATACCTAACTCTACAAACAATTGAACGTTGCCGGAGATATGCTGCGACTACAACGCCCCTGTGGCAGCCATTCAAAGCTTAGAAAATTCCTCTTTCAAATGGTTACTGATTCATTCCATGACAATGCTTGAGAACTGAAGCAATGCATCATGAAATAGGTTCATTTTTTTTAATAATCCTGTATACAAAAATCTTGATTTATTCCTGTCTCCTTTTCTTTCCCGATATATTTGGATTATTATTCTCATTTTTTCGATTGCTATCACGATGTTTCGGCCGCTGTGTGGTCCTTCCTCAGATGTATATCGATTATTCGATATATTATTCATTTTTTGCTCGTCCGTTTCCAATGAGTGAAATTACAAAGCCAGGGATTGAACTCCCAAACACAACTTTAAAAATTGCCAAATATTACGTTACGAAATTCAAAATCAACGCTTTTATTCACTGTTGTCCCGTAGATACATTTGGTGTAGATTTAGAGCCTTAAATTTAATATTGCTGCTGATTAGAGTGCAACTGTAGCTGCTGCCGCTGTCTGTCATATTTTGATTACTGCTGCACATGTTTTTGAATGCTGCTGCTGCTGCAGTTGAAAACTTGCTGTCATTTATCTTTCTTGATTAGCGACTGCCCAATGGTATTTATTTCTATGCTAGGCCTAGTAAGTGGGTCCCTATAGCCTTACTTATGCGCTGATTCATTGAGATGTCAAACTTTCCAGTGTTCTTCTTTTTCCAGGATTTTGTTTCATTTTATAATTGAAAACTTGCTCTATCGAACAGTGAGCTAGGTTACCTTGTATACGTTCTAATTCTAATAGAAATGAACAGCTTTCAATTATTTCGGATCATCTCTTACTATCAAATATTATTCGTATATCCTCGAATGGCGATTATAGTGACATTGCAAAAAATTAAAATTATTTTTAATAGATAATTATCAACCCTTTGCAGTTTCTGTCTATATTTCTGAGATGAGGTATTATGTACACTATTTACATTATTCAGACTATTGTCCTCATCTTTGTCGCCATGATTATCACAACGTTTCGGCCGTTGTACACTCCGGCCTTTTTCAGGTGGCTAGAATATCGAACTGAACCCTTTATTTCGCTCACTGGAGTAGACTGTTCTACTTCCACGTGCCAAGTCTAATGGATGTCAGTTATATCCTATTAATTCCCCTCTCAAAATTGTCCACCGCCTTAACCAGGTATTGAACTCGCACTCTTTGGGTCCTGTCACTGGATCTAACTAACATCTTTATTCCCTGTGCCATGTGTCCTTCAGGAAACGTTGTAATAAATATGACGATAACGATCCGAAACGTTGTAATAAATATGGTGCAATGCATAAAGGCGTTAGTTAGATCCAGTGACAGGACCCAAAGAGTGCGAGTTCAATACCCGGTTAAGGCAGGGGAGAACCTGAAGAGGGGAATTAACAGGATATAACTGACATCCATTAGATATGGAACTAGAACAGTCTACCCCAGTGAGCGAAATAAAGTGTTCAGTTCGACATTCCAACCACTTTTGCAGTTTATTTAAACCCGGTAAATATTGTTAAATTGTAAGAATTCTTTTGTAAATAATAATGGTTTCTTGATACAAGTCTTACTAATTAATCCATAACTGCGGCCAAAATAGGAGTATTTCCAACTTTCCGAAGTAAGTAAGTTCTTTTTATGAAAAACAGATGTTACCAGTGATGAACTCTCCCCATAGGGATGGTATTTATCAATTCACCCACAGGAATTGAATGTGGCACAAGGCCTTTTTAATGTGGGTATGTCTGAGCCCGTAGGCCCAGCCAAAAATAAAACCCATCTAAACCCGTCCAAGCGGGCTAGTTCCGTCAACCTCCCCGAACGAAACCCTACCCTTCGGCGGAGCTTCGTCCGGGTTCCTCTCTGCAAGCAGAGAGTTCGACAGACACCCGGCTCGGCAGCTCACAAAGCACAGATACTACACTTTGATCCTAGCCACCGGGCCGAGCGGGTATTCTTTTTAGTAACGCTGCTGTTTGTTGCATGTGAAATTTGTCTGAATTTTCTTGTTTTCTCCCACCTGATTAAAATGTGAAAATGCTTTGGTCGGGGACCTGTTTTTAGAAGATGCAGTTATTATTGTTAACTACTCTATTAATGTTCTCCATCGTCACGAAGAGTATCAGTAGCTTCGTCTACCGCAAGCAAAGTTGCTTTTATATGTTGTGCCAAAACGTTTTTCTCAATAGAGTCCATCCTTCTAATCTATAAATCAACCATTTTACCGTGCATGGAATAGTGCTCTCATAATATGGTCTGGAGACCTAGCTATTCGTCTCAATGTCCTCGGCAAAACCCAGCGACGGATATGCAATATGATTTTTCCTGATCTCGCCTATAGTGACTTTCTCACAGACGTGTCGTCACTTCCACCTGACTTTTCTACAAATAATTTCACGGTAGCTGCTCTGACCAGCAACATTCGCTGGTTCCCAAACTGCGTGATTTTAAACACGCTAGGTTGGCATCTCAATCCCACCCTTTCACTGTCAAAAAGGTTAATTGTAGCCGTCTCTTCTACTCAAATAGCTTCATGTCTCGCACTTGCTGTCTGTGGAACTCACTTCCTCTTACTTGCTTCCCTGATAGCAATAATATCTAAATATTCAAATGCAATATCAATCGACATCTCCAGAGGCTTTTACCTTTTCCCCGTCCTCCTCTTCATCTTTTCCTCTATCATGTCTCTTTACTTTTGCTTCCACACTCTGTAACCCCTTGCGTGCTAGTGACGCTCCCCATTGCTTGGGAGGGGATGTTTAAAAAACGCTACCAATTTTTACCTATGCAACTTTCTCATTTTTGAAGATACAGCTAGACTCGACTGTCTCTAAAATTAGCGGAAGTTTCGACACAAATATCGAACCCAAATGAAATTTGAACTTGGATCTCTGACTAACAATTCAGAAATATTATTCATTAGCCCAACCACACATTCAAGCGGTCACTCCTCAAGGTACTGACCAGACTTGACGTTGCTTAACTTCATTGATTGTACAGAATTTATAGCAGATACAGCTAGACTCGACTGTCTCTAAAGTTAGCGGAAGTTTCGACACAAATATCGAACCCAAATGAAATTTGTACTTGGATCTCTGATTAACAATTCAGAAATATTATTCATTATCCCAACCACAAATTCAAGCGGTCACTCCTCTAGATACTGACCAGACTTGACGTTGCTTAACTTCATTGATTTTACGGAATTTATAGCAGAAAACTAGTATTATCCAAAGGTGATCACTTTGTACTTGATGCAATTTTCAAGAAAATCACAAACTGCATCAAATTCCAACATTTTTCAAAATTTGCATATATCAAACATACCCGAAATGAACTAAATCGACAAATAAGTGATATTAATACATTTTGAATTCTCGAAACGTCTCCTGACGAATAATACATATTATATACCGCCCAATATAGCCCTGAAATTCTGCTTTCTCTGACTTATATTTAGCATTTACTTAAAATTCTTTACTGCTGTAGGAATCTCTTCACCATCTTTTTTTTTTATTTTTGTATTGTGAATATCTATGAATCATGTCCAGGGAGTAATCATTATTCGTGAAGTCATTCTCAAGACAATGAAGAGGAAGAATATAGAAACTTGCGGATATCGCTACGAGTTAATATTTAGATATTCTGTTTGTAATTCCACTGTCTGGAACCGTCTGAGATTGTTTTTGGTTATAGTGTTTGTGTGGTAATCTTGCAGTGAATCTTCGAGAATGTCAGAGAGTAGCTTTCCAAAACAAAGTGTCCGACTTTTCCTACCTGAGAATTGCGGCTGCGACAAAGAGATGAAAGCGATAAATCATCTTTGATTTCGTGTAGATAAAAAGAGTGATAAAAAGGAATAAATGAACCACTAGTTTGAGAAATGGTGATAAAAAAAAAAACAAAAAAAAAACATAAGAACGAAAGTAAAAAAAGTAGCTTTAAGATAGAGGGGGGAATATAGAGGAGAGAGAAGGAGAGAAGGAGAGAGAATGAAGGAGAGGTGGAAAGAGAATGAGAGTGGGAGGAGGAGAGATGGGGGACAGGGGGGTAGGACAAAGAGGGAGAGAGAGGGGGAGATGGGGGGAGAGGCAGTTAAATGGAATAGGTGAAATGAAAGAAGAATCTGCTAATGAAACAAAGGCGTCATAAAAAAGTGGCGAAGATTTTTTTTTAAAGTTTTGGAAGAAAAGCAAGTGACAAACTGAAATAAAATAACAATGATGAGAAGACTAGAAAAGAAATGCCAGTTACATATGAACAAACGTAAGGTAAACTGATTGCAGTTGCTTGAAATTAATTAGATAGATAGATAGATAGATAGATAGATAGATAGATAGATAGATAGATAGATAGATATTGGAGGAGTAATTGAGAGCGGCTCGGATTGAGGAATCGAAGGGGCGAGTTCGAATTCCAGTCGAATCCATTACATTCACTTAAGAGATAAAACTCCTTGGGAAAGGTATAAATCCTCTTCTCCCACCCCATCTATAAGTAAATAGCAGGGCAGGCTGGGTTCTATAGCCTTGGATGACAACTACCCTAGGAGAACGACAACTCTAAATTCAAATCACGCAGAGGGTTCTTTGGGAGCCTTGTAGCACATGGTGCTCCAGGTTTCTGTATTTGGCTCTTCAAAAAGCGTGTTTGGTTTTGCCCAAAGTCTTCCCCACTATAATCAGACAGATGCAGGTATATGGCTGTCATTCTCTAGGGGCTGAGTTGCTTAAACTTTTTACGATGAAAACGACGGAAGAGTCCAGTTTTGATAGATAGATAGATAGATAGATAGATAGATAGATAGATAGATAGATAAGAAAATATTAAGACAGATATGAAGGCAAGATAGATAGATAGATAGATAGAAAAACATTGAGAAAGATATGAAGACAAGATAGATAGATAGATAGATAGATAGATAGATAGATAGATAGATAGATAGGAAAACATTGAGATAGGTATGAAGACAAGATAGATAGATAGATAGATAGATAGATAGATAGATAGATAAGAAAATATTAAGATAGATATGAAGGCAATATATATATATATAGATAGAAAACCATTGAGATAGATATGAAGACAAGATAGATAGATAGATAGATAGATAGATAGATAGATAGATAGATAAGAAAATATTGAGATAGATATGAAGACAAGATAGATAGATAGAAAAAACATTGAGATAGATATGAAGACAAGATAGATAGATAGATAGATAGATAGATAAGAAAACATTGAGATAGATATGAAGACGATATATATATATATATATATATATATATATATAGAGAGAGAGAGAGAGAGATAGATAGATAGATAGATAGATAGATAGATAGATAGATAGTGGTGGGCTAATTGATAGCGGCGCGGATTGAGGAATCGGAAAGCATACTTCGAATTCCAGTCGAAACCATTACATTCAGTTACGTGATAATACGCTTGGCAAAGGTATGAATCTTCTTCTCCCACCCCATCTACGAGTAAATAGCTGGACAGCCTGTGTTCTATAGCCTTGGATGACAACTAGCCTAGGAGATCGACACCTCTGAATTCAAAACATATGGAGGGTCTTTTGGGGGCCTTGTAGCGTATGGTGCACCAGGTCTCTGAAGACAAGATGACTGATAGATAGATAGATAGATAGATAGATAGATAGATAGATAGATAGATAGATAGATAGAAAAAAAAAAAGAAAAAGAAGCAAAGACTGAGGTAGATAAATTGACAGAGAAAGATAGTGGTATTGTTGGAGAGATTAATATATATATATATATATATATATATATATATATATATATTGATAGATAGATAGATAGATAGATTGGTGTTGATCTCAGTGTTGTTTTTGTGTTTACTTACGCTCTATCACTAATAGAGAGCACTTTTAACCATAAATATAATATACCGTAAAACTGTATTTTATCACACATAAATATAGATAGATTGACAAACAGATAGATAGATAGATAGATATATAGATAGATATGTCAATACAGCAATATGGTTAGGTAATAAAATATTGGTGAATAAACTGATATATATATATATATATATATATATATATATATATATATATAAGATAGAGAGAGAGAAGATATATAAATATATAGAAGATAAATAGATAAAATAAGATATAAATTGAGTTGTAAGTTACCCAACAACTATAAATTTTAAAAAGTATTTTATGGCGGTTTTGTGTTGGCTTCTTGCCAACACCAAATAGTGCTTCATTTTGAAGTCAGTCGAAAATATTACACTGTTTTCATGATTGTTTACAAATAGAAATCCGAAAGGTGTTGAGTGCATATGTATTCACCTTAAAATTAAGTGCAACTACTTGACTTTGAATCTATATTATTAGGAATATTTTCCAGCAGATGATGACAATTCGTTTTCTTTAAAGAAAAAAAAATGGAAAGAACGCCTTTTTCGTGAACGCGTCAGATGTGTTCTAGAGAATATTAAAAATGGAAGAGCATCCATCCTCAGAATACACCAGCCAGGCCGGCCAGTGATACAGATGTGGTGAACTTTAATGCAGGGTTAAGTTGAAAAAATATCCTATAGTGTGAACTTTTCACAGACCACAACTAATCCATCATTCGAAAATGAAACAAAAAATACGGCACAGCCATAAACTGACCAAGACAAAACCGGGCAAGACCAGAGCAGGAAGCAAGAGACACACGGTAAATATGAACTTGAGACTTGACGGCCGGGGGAAGTTCACAGTACAACTAGTTGACCAGTTCACAGGATTAGCCTTTATGGAAAAGCAGAGAGAAGAACGCCGTTGCGATATAAAAGGCTATACGACGTTTTGAATTTGTCACAAGATACAAGAGAGACACCGTAAAGAATTGGAGCGAAGTTACTTAGCATAACTGAGTTCAAAATTGAACTTTGTGGCCGTAAAGCGTTACCCCTATCTAAAACATAAAACTGCATATCCGATTAGGCACAATATGGCTACTGTGTGACATCATCCTGTGATTTTGATTCTATTTTGTATTTATCAGGGGCTGTAAAGCTGGTGAGAGCTGATGGCAAATATCTATAGTTGTATTAATCCGACCAAACAGATGATAATACTCAAAGAAAATATTCGGCAAAGACTATGAGCCTGTTGCCCCTGTATAATTCTAATGGGACAACGACCCTAAAGATAGAGTGAGAGCTAAATTTTATACCAGTGTGTTACAAAAACCCAATCGAAAGCGAGGTCGAAATCCAAAAATATGTTCTGGAGCTGTAGCGAAAGGAGGTTTCATAAATTTTCGCGCCATCATCAAGAAATTGGAAAACGTGCTTTATTTTATTTTTTAGAAAATGCGCATTTTATATCGACTTGGCTGGAAGCTGATATATAAATGATATGCACACGTCATCTAAACTCGCCGTGAGTTGGGTAAATGCCCATGCAGCCAAGGTGGAATTGCTGAAAAATCACCACTTAGAAAACAACAAAATTGAAAAATTATATATATATATATATATATATATATATATATATATATATATATATATAATTTTAAATTTTCAGTTTTTTTGTTTTCTCAAATATATAATCCAGTGTTCTTATTGAATTTTATGTTTTATTTTTACAAAGCAGTGCTCAATGTAAATTTACAGGTATAAATATTATAAATTAACTGGTTTAAAATATGGATTCTTCGCTACGCAATAATAACCATGTTTCAAAAATTGAATCTAAAAACTTCAAATTTAATTATATAATTAAATTAAAAGCATTCATTCTGTTTCATCTTCAAGCAATTTTGGTTCCAAAATTCGCTATGGCATGATAAAAAGCTATGGGTATGATAAAAACATATATATATATATATATATATATATATATATATATATATATATACAAATAGACTCCCGTATACTTCCTCCTACTTGCTTCCATAATAGCTATAATGTTCACATCTTCAAATGTAATGTCAATCGACATCTTCTGATGATCTTGATCCACGTCCTTCTCTATATCGTTTCCTCATACCCCCCTCTTTAATGTTACATTCACTCTCTGTAAGCCCCTGCTTGGGGTGAAATGCTTATAAAAACATCCCCTTAGTTTGTTTTTTTTTTCCTGTAGGCATTTGACGTAAGATAGAAAATCAATGCCATTTTTTTTTTTAACCTTTCTTCTATCACCTGTATACGCTGATGTTCTGCCTTTCGCTTAGTGGCTATTCTGAAGGTTAAGTTTAAAGATAATTATTTCTTGTTGGTATATGTCTGGGTCGAATTTTATGATTTTTGTCCGGTCTTGTACGCATCGAACGGTCGCTTTCTTCACAATGTATGGGTGGTTGGAATTAATGTTGAGGTAATGACCGGTGAAAGTTGAAATATGATATACCGATGTTTTGAACCCGTTCTCTGTGCGAGTTATTAGTCATGTTGACTTTACAAGGCTCATTAGTTACAGGTTACCCAGATGTACGCCTGAAAAAGTCCGGGGAACACAACGTTGTGATGGCAACAACAAAGATGAGGATAACGAATATAAATAGTATAATTAATTGATGAATCAAGACTGAGTTCTAGCTTGATATTATCTAAAATAATCTGGGTGTATGTACAGGTTATATAACTGGTGAAATCGCTATTAACATAGGGACGTATAAATTGTATAAAAGAAGCAATCCTTTTCCTAATGTAAGGAAATTTAACCCAAATTGTGTCATTTCAATGTCATGATCTTGCGACCAAATTCGCGAGGAGAAGAACCAATATTACAGAACGCAGTGGGAAGGAAGGACGTGACATTTAGATTAAATTAAACGGCGACTTTTATTTTATCTTTTATGATTTTACTATGCTTTCCTGTTCCATTTCCTATTTCTTTTCTTCCTAGCTTTTTTCCCTCCTCCGTTGACTATATATACGCATGCGTGAAATGTAAATACTTCCTGTCATAGTCACGTTCAATCGTTACCATTGGTCCCGTATGACTTGGCGTCGATTGAATTGAAAATTGATTCCGTGATCGAAAAAAGAAAAAAGTTCGATTAGTTTCCTCAAGGTATTTAGATGTTTATAATCAAGAGGGAAAAATTCTGGAATATTATACGTGACCTTGGCTCGTGCTAAATCACGCCGCATATATATATATATATATATATATATTTCAAAATTATATATATATATATATATATATATATATATATATATATATATATATATATATTTTTTGAATAAATAATTATATTTCCTCTACTACTGTGTATTGAGCATTCTTTTAAGAAATGTAATTGTTGCTTATTGGAATTTATTACGTATACATATATATATATATATATATATATATATATATATATATATATATATATATATATATATATATATATATATATATATATATCATAGAAAACTGAAAACATCAAATGTATAAAATATAAATAAATAAAAATAAAAGTAAAATAAATTATTTCAAATAAATAAATATACAAACAAACTATTCTCGTCAAAATAACCATTAGAATGGACTAACAACAAAGCACCACTGAAACGTATGTATAATTAGTCAAGAAAAAAAACACACACACGCATACACGTGCCCAGATGATTGCGTCTAGCATGAAACTGTCTGTCGCCTATAAGTGTTGATTTCAATGCTCACTTTTGTATTTCCATAGGCTGTCTCTCTCACTCTCTCTCTCTCTCTGATATTGAGCACTTTATCCCATGAATATAGCACCAATTAAAACTATATTTCTTCATATATATATATATATATATATATATATATATATATATATATATATATATATATCACATTAACCATTATTTTAGCGGACGCTCGTATTATTCATTTATAGAAATTATACTGGCTTAAATTTTTGAGAACTCATTTATAGATAAATAAACGCTCTACGACAGGATTCGAAACTGCATCTCAACTAATGAGAATAATTCTGCTTAAAGACACTATTCACAGCCGTGTGCTTGGCTAAGTTCTTCGTTGCTAAGTTGCTCTCGAGTAGGAGGGATTTCTATTCTTCATTCTGGCTAGAGGGACGCAAATTCAAACCGTCCAGGAGAGCTAATATTTCCTTTTAATAAGAATTGCCGAATATTGAGGCCGGTGGACAAATATAAATAAATATACTGTTTAATAAATGTAGGGATTGTCTACTCAAATATGAGCATCCACTAAAAACAACGTTATAACCCGTCGGATTATAATATAAAATCATCCATATATATATATATATATATATATATATATATATATATATATATATATATATATATATATAGTTAGTTTATTCAAATTTAGGTAATCCGTATGGGTAGACCTAAGGAGGATGATATCCAGAGAGCTTAATGTAAAATTCAGAGCATATATGTTTGAATAAAAGACAGACGACGTTAAGATTCCATGTAATAAGCTATTTCACCATAATCCCGTTAACAGGGTTTTGGATCATCAGACTTTACTTCCAAAAGCTGAAATGAAGAATGAAAAGAAAATTCACACGTTTTTTTTTTTTTTGTAATGTATTGGGGCTGTTGTAGCCCTTATCGCCCACCCCTTAACCACCTTTATCTAGAGACGAGACGCGTTAGATTTGAGCAACATCCAGCCGACACACTGGGGTTAAAATAGGAAACTAAAATGATACATATGACACACTCATATCCTCTCTCCCACCTCACTTCCTCACTTCGTTAACTTTGCGTATACTTGATGAGGTCCGTAAAAAACGTGTGAATTTCTTTTCATTTTTCATTTCAGCTTTTGGAAGTAAAGTCTGATGATCCAGAACCCTGTTAAAGGGGTTATGGTGAAATAGCTTATTACATGGAATCTTAACGTCGTCTGTCTTTTATTCAAAAAAAAATATATATATATATATATATATATATATATATGTATGTATAAAGAAAAAACAACGAATCGTTGAAAACAGGGTTATAAGTTATAATTAGTTTCACAAGTTTTAGCAACTGTCTCATCAGACTAAAATTACAAATGGTTTAAATTTAAATTTGTCCAGAATATTAAAACCCACCCCCAAAATAACACGATAACCGTAAGTCTAGGCGCTTGACATGTTGAGAAGTAGGGGTTGTTAGCATTCAACCTGATTTTGATGTGTGGGGGTTGGCAGGGTTTTACGAATATATATATATATATTTATATATATATATATATATATATATATATATATATATATATATATTTTGTGGTGAAAAAGATAAATTGAGCGCTGAAAGATACTATTTCTATGTAAAACTACATGAATTAGAAATATAAATATTAGGTGATACTTGATATTTGTATATATATTTTTTAAACAATGTGATTTTTTACCAATATATATATATATATATATATATATATATATATATATATATATATATATATATATATGTCAAGGAACCACAACGTAAAATTGAAAATACGGTTAAAATTATTTGTTTCAATGGTTAAGATTTTAACAGCGGTCTTATCAGACCGAAATTAAAAATGGTTTAAATTTAGATTCATCCATTATATTTTTAAAAATATAACAGGAAGTCTACCGACTTGACCAAGAAAAAAAAAATTTTTTTTCTGGTGATTTGTAATATTGAAGAGTTATCAGAGGGAGGAGGGCTTTTCTAACTTTCAACTTGATTTTGGTGTGCTTGTTGGTTGAGAGAACATATATATGTCTACGTATATATATATATATATATATATATATATATATATATATATATATGTGTGTGTGTGTGTGTGTGTGTGTGTTTTTATAATATATATATATATATATATATATATATATATATATATATATATATATATATATAATTAATTAATTAAAAAAAAAGTAAAGCTGACCTATAAGTAACACAATTCATTTTCCTTATTCCTATGTAAAACTACATGTATTAGAAATATATATAAAATAAATATAAATATTTGTGATATTTTTTCAAATCTTATTTTCTCTATACAATATTTTTTGCTTATATTTTTTAAACAATATGATTTTTACCAGTATATATATATTGTGTGTGTGAAGAAAAAACTTAACGGATCATTGAAAACACGTTTAAAAATTATAATGTATTTCAACGGTAAGTTTTTCACACCTACCTCATCAGACCGAAATTAAAAATGGTTTAAATTTACATTTATCAATAATATTTGAAATAGCAAAATAACAGGAAATCTATTTTCTGGGGATTTATAGTATTATAAACCTATATGTAGCAGGTCAGGTAGCTTTACGGGTAGCGTATATATACACATATAAATACATACATATAAATACATACATACATATATATATATATATATATATATATATATATATATATATATATATATGTGTGTGTGTGTGTTTGCGTGTGTGTGCGTGTGTGTGTATGTATGTTTGTGTGTGTGTGTGTGTGTGTGTATGTGTGTGTGTATGTATGTATGTGTGTGTGTAAATTACAATTAGTGGGATCCAAACAATATGCCTCATACGGATGATCATTACGTTCATGGGAATTTTGTTTTTCACTGGACTTATCAAGACAGATACATAAGTAAAATGAGTAAAACATTTCTTCACAGGGAATTAGAAAGATAAAGGAAGGAAAGAAGGAAAAAAAGGAAGAAGTTATATAGATGAAGAAGGTTAACGAACCTAAGTTGGTTGTTGTGGTGTTCATATATAAACGCGACAGTTCAAAATTGACACTGACGTAAATGTAACCTATCAATATCTCTGCAAGGAAGACGAATGAACAGAAAAATCTTAGAGAGGAGCTTAAAATTGTTATAGATTGAGAGTAAGAAATTAAAATTAATATTTAAAAATATATATATTAATATTAACCCATACAATACATCGTCTTTAACTATATCGTAAAAGTTACAGAAGACACGGTTTTCTCATTTTAGTAAATGTATTTGCATTGATAAGTCCAGAGAAAAAACTACATTCCTATGAACGAAATGATCATCTACATCAGGTAAATTTTTTTGATCTCATTAATTGTAATTCACTTATATGTCCCATTATAAAATGTTTATTGAGCTCTCTTCTGTCGATCAGTTTTAATATTTTATATTAAGAGGATCTACTTATATTACTTACGGATTTTTTTTTTTACCTATATATAAAATACTCGAAACTACATTGGTACTTCATCAAAGTAATAATAAGCAAACACCTAAAATACTGAAAGCCCTGCTTTTAATAGAATTGCGGCCATAAATAAATAAAATCAACTCTAAATATAGCAATAAAGTTGTAGCATCAAAATGTCATAGAAAAAAGTAAAAGGTTCTAATTAATCAAATACTAAATTGAAATGTTCTAATTAAAAGTATGTTTCTTTTTTAGTTCATAAGTTACCTCCCTTGCATAATTGAATATATCAAGCTGTAGTGTAGAGCTACTGTCTACACATCTACAGATATTTTAACCCCTTGAAGATGGTAATTTTTGATTGAAAGAAATTGGAAACATTAAAATTATTCGAAAGAAAATTTTAGTATTTTTCTTGATCAATTTTTACAGCCACCAACAAATGCTTAAATGAAAATATCGTGCCATACACACACACACACACACATATATATATATATATATATATATATATATATATATATATATATATATATATATATATATATATATATATATATATATATGTGTGTGTTGATGTGTATGGAGACATGAATATGAAATATATACTTAATTGACCCTAACTGAAACTAAAATTGAGTGCAAACAACTGAATATTTAATTTCATTCATTTTTTCCTCTTCATTGTTTTTGCTAAACGTAATTTTTGTGATTGTTATATACGTATATAGAGTTGGATGTATCCTTCTTTCAGCTTTCACAATCTATTATTAAATATCTAATTTTCCATAATGTGACCTCCTCTCCGATGTGACAAGTCATTTCAGGACGTGAGTAATCATGATAGACTGTAATTTTAATTTTTAGTAATGTTTTGTTTCTTTTTATCAGTTTCCCCTCACCCCTCGTTTTGCCATTCTTTCACATAAACTCGTCGTGGATGTGGTACGCTGTTTTCCACTGTCACATACGCCTGCATGCCTCATAATATGTCACAGAAATCTCAGCTGTCACATACTGTCAACTCATAAATAACCTGACTCATAACAAATTACATTTGTCATACTAGTACATGCTTATCTAGACGACTCCCGTTACATCTATCCGGCTGTAGCTCAATTAGGTACCTTTTGAACACCCGCGTAAAACTACAATTAGAAACGTACTTGCAAAAATTACAAATATAATCGCCTCGTCCACATGTGTATATGATGAAAATTAATTGAGCCCTAATAATAAAAAATGAAAAGCTAACACTCAATAACTTTAACTTCGAATATGGCCAAAATGTACTGACCATGTTTGGAAAATAAACCATTCTCATATCTTCAAAGACATACATAAAAATACACATTCATTTATAAATGAAAAATAAAAAAAATAAAAGTCGCCCTTGAAAATAGCGAAATGAATAGCCGAAATCGCTCGTATATGCAGAACATTTAGATAGTTTTGCAAACTTTGTGTCCAGAAAAGAGAACACTTTTACAAACAGAAGAGAAATTAAATAAAAAGCTTAATCGCATTACCAGTCGTCTTTAACTAAACCCGTAAAAAAGATGGATTGCTGGCCAAATATATATTTTTAATTTAATGTTTTTATTTTTACATATTGAGTCTTCACAAGTCCTCACACGTCCTATTGCTTTTTAAACTATCTTGATGAAATAAGTATAATATAATTAGGATATACCTAAAGCTCACAAAAAGTAAAATAAAAGTCCCTTTATCTATTACAAATCTCGAAGTAATTTAATTTGGTTATCAACAATCAAGCATCAATGAAATCAATTCCTTGATAAGAATTAATGTTTGCTACAAATTATCTTCCAATTTTGGTAATTGTATTTCTAAAAAATGAAAAATAATAACACCTTATATCGGTTATATAACAACAAAAATTTCTCGTAGATTTTCTTGTCAGATGTTTGACCAAAGAACGCTACAGTGAAACATTATCCAGAAACAAATGCCACCTCCTTGTTGATATTATAATGATACTTATTAAAAGAAACTGCAAAAAATCACCTATTTTAGAATCTCTTTACATTGAATAAGAAGCTCAAATATTATTATTAACACTATATAATTTTACTCATAAAATATGTTAAAATTCTCAGAATCGATATGAAAACATCTTGATCAGATAATAAAATTTTATTTTAAAGTAAGACCACCTTTACATGATATCGAATAATTAAAAAAAAATAAAGCATTATATTTAAACATGACCGAAACGATCGCCATTGGATACAATACGTTTAAATTCTTGACAAGAACTGCTGTCTAGCAATTGTTTGAAATATTCGATAAGTAAGAACTGTGGATAATTACTGCATAATTTCAATTAAAAATAATTGAATCAATATGACAATTATAGAGCAATATTTAAAAGTATGATATCGTGAGTGGAGGTTTTATCTTAAATAGAGCACGCAACTGAATCAGACTGGAAAAAAAGACAAGAACAGTGCGGGTTCGTTAAAGTCACTAAAACAAGGAATGTAACATTTATGCTCAGATTGATATCAGAAAAAGAAATAACAACGCAGAAGAATGTTTACCTGTGTTTTGTGAATTATGCAAAAACCTTTGGTAAAGAACGTCTCAAATTTGAATTATTTGTGTAATCGAAATTGATCTAAGACATGAATGTGACTTAACAGGATTTATTCAACTTATACAGTGAAGCGATTTTTGAGTCCTACCAGGATTCATTTTCGGCGGTTACCATCTTAGCAACATAAAATATACAGGTTACACAGTTTTTATAGCACATGCGGAAAAGGAAGCTACAAGACCGCCTACAGAAGATAGCAAGACAAATTTTCAAAAAAAGACTAAAAATCAACTGCAAGAATACAGAATGTATGGTTGTCCAAAAAAAAAGAACAACCAAAAATTCAAATTAAAATTGGAAATACCAAAATGAAAAAGTATAAAAATGTAAATATCTGAGTAGTAACAAAAGACGGAAATTGCGTTAGAAACAAAGAAAATAGTGCTGAATTGTGACGTTAGATCAGTTCTCCTGTATAGGAGGAATAACGGACGATCAGATAAAGAGGAGACTTGAGTCTGGTTCTACATAACGGTCATGAGGGTACCATGGACCGAACATTTGAGGAATGACTTTTTTTTTAGATAAGGGAAACAAAAGGAAAACTTATACATAACATCAGGAAGAGACAGTTGGAATTTCCCGGGGAAATGACGAGGAAAGCGGTATGGAAAACATGATACTTACAAGATAGATGTAAATCAAGACGGACTGAAGGAAAGAAAAACGCATATCTTAATGGGCTTTACTGAAGGGGTAGAGGGACAATTTTTAGGACAAATAAAAAAATATCATACTTTTAAAAAAGATACAAAATAAAGGGCATTTTGGGGGAGCCATGATCGCTTACTTGCTGAAGGAACAAACCACTTAGAAGAAGAGTATATGTATTTATATATGCCCAGATCTATTCTTTCGACATCAATTCCAGAATCTGGCAAGTTGAGTTCAAATCCCAGGAATGCCCTTCTTGCATACCAGGGCTTTTTTTTATTATTTAAACCGGCAGCCACTACAAATTGTAGGATTATAGATAGGTTGCGAGCGAAAAAGTTATCTCCCCTTGACTAAAACAAAAATGACAGTAAAAATTAATTATAAGTATTAACGAGAATAAAAAAGATAACAGTCACGTGACCTGACGACACCCCGCCGAGACATCGTTAGGCGGGAAAGACAATCATTTCTCTTTTTGCTCTGTTAATTTAGAGAAACAAGAAGTATAAATTTCAGGTTTTTGAAAGCCAAAAAGATAAGTACAAAATTCTTATTGTTTTCGGAACCTAGTTTTTTTCAAGTAGATACATTCTAAGCATATATTAAGAATTTCGAATATAAAATATATACCTAGAATCCCTGACAACCGGACTAAGAAGCCTTCCGGATATGAGGTTACAAAGTCCGGTTATGAGGAGTTATATTTACATCAAGTTTAACATATATTTCCAATGTTTCATAGTAAACAAAATAAACTAATGATGAGTGAAATATAACGGAACTGATTTTAAGGAAAAAGAAATAAATTATGTAATGATAATGAAAGTTCATTAAATTAAGTATGCAAAACAAATAATGTAACGAGGATTTTTTAATCGCTGTTGCATGATGATTCTTTCTCTTAATGGCATTCTCAACTTTTTTGCATTTCATTTTGCTTTTGTTTTTGAAATTGTTTTAAAAAAAAAGACTCTTTTTTATCTCTGCGTGCGTTATTTCAATTGTCATTGAATGCTGGCTTTCTTTCCATAAAACTGACAACCTTTTTAATAGCTTTTTCTATTTCACTCCAGGTTTCATCACAATCATGCATCTCGTCGCTATCTTGTAGCAGATATGTCTCATTGTCATCATTTCCTCTTATTCTCGTCATCTTTTGCACCAATAAAACCCATTAAGGTGAAATAAGCATAAGCAATGACATAAAGTAAATTTCCTGAAAAAAAAAAAAATCAAATCAGTTACATATCACACAAATACTTCAAATATACACATCAAAATCATGTCCGGATATGAGGCACTCCGGATATGAGGAATTCTACTGTATATGCCAGTGATTTTTTTATACGAAGACTATTGTGATTTATTTGAACTTTTGATATATTTATGCTGTCGTATGTTTCAATCAATTTAAATGAGGTCGATGTTTCATATCTCCGCACAACATTTTCATATATTTTCAAAGATAAGCAGTTACTATTTTTTTGGCATTCAGGCTACCATCATTACCTATCACTCGTATTGCATAAACAGAGACACAATCATTTCAGAGTAAACATAAAACGAATAATCTCTCAATTAATATTCAAATTCTCCCAGGAAACCATGAAATTACCCGGCGCTTAGAAAAATTTAAGAAAAAATATCATTAAACCATACATATATAAATATATTTAGTGACATTTATAGCAAGATATTTTTTATATTACAAAACCGAAAATACAGAAGGCGATGGATTCATTTTCGTCTAAATTAATCAAAAATGAAAATAACGCTGACATCTCATTTTAAAAGATATATTTAACAAAATTACACGAACATATCTTGAACTACTAGAGATTCAACTTATTCAGTAAAATCGACATTGGTTTCAACCACACCCTCCAGAAGACTTCGGAACATCCTGTCTCTCTTCAGGACGGTGTTCTTGTTTAAGTTGGTGAATTCTGCCATAATCCTTGCCTTCATTTAATCTTTGGTGTTACAAAAAGATTTTGGTTTTCGCTTAACCGCGCCCCGCACATAATAATCACGGTGATCAGAAATCTAGAGAGTTAGGCGGCCGGATGTAAGTGGTGATGTGGTCGGAGAAATATCCCGACAGCCATGTCTAGATTCAACTATTTATGTGGCATGGTGCAGAGATATAGGAATTTGATTTTGAACATGAAGATCTGTGTTTGCATCTTTGCGACCTAAAAATCATATGTAATATACCAATCAAAGAAATTGTAAAGACACATGTAATATTGTCTTGTGTCGTCTTGTTAAGTACCTATAAACAGGCTTAATTATTCCTTTAAATGTATACTCATGGCATTTTCTAATTTAGTACATCATTTTAATTTTAATTTATAAATCCAAATAAGTCTAATATTATTAAAAGCTTACTGCTATCTTATACGTGTATTTAATCAATAATTAAAATCAAATATCAATTAGGAATTAATTAGTAATAGCATACCGTATTTTCTTATCTCTAATAGGTCCTCCGATTCTGAAGGAAAAACGGAGCATAAATATATTTGAGTATATTACGACCCCAGAGTAGATTAAAACGTTTACCATATTGCCCATTAAAATTTCAATGTCGTACATATATTTCACTAATATATTAAATTTTTCGCAATATTAAAGTATATAAATGAACTAGATCTTTATCCATTAAATTTTACTGCTCCTAATTTTATTTTAAGTATTTCCAGCCAAGAAATTCGGGATGCGACTACCACGCAAGGGGTTACAGAGAGTAGGAGCGAGAGAAAAGAGGCGTGATAAAGGAAAGGATGAAGAGAAGGACAGGGAATAAATCAAGACACCTAGAGTTGTCGATTGACATTGCATTTGAGTAAGTGGAGATTATAGCTATCAGGAAAACAAGTAAAAGGAAGGGAATTCCGCAGAAGAGAGATGCTAGTCATGAAGGTATTGGAGTAGAAGAGATGGCTACATTTAGCTCTTTCGATAGTGAAATGGTGGGACGGAGATGCTAGCCTGGTAGCACATTTAAATTCATACAGGCTGGGAACTAGCAAAAGTAGCTCGTCGGAGTAGTTACCGTGAAAGTAGTTGTAGAAGCGACAGAGGGAGGCAACTGCACGCCTGTGAGAGAGCTCCTGTAAACGAGATGCCAGATCATGGCCAATCAATTTGCATATCTGTCCTTGGATTTGGTCGAGGATCTTAAGACAAACTGCAGTAAGTAGCATGCAAGGACAATCAGAACTTCTTTTCGAATTTTAGGGGAAAGGTGCTAACTAGATATACCCGATACATTTCAAAATGTTACTTTATCCGCTACACCTTTTAAGTTTCATATGACTTTACTATATTTCTATACATTAATAAATTAAAAGAAAAAAAACTATTGCCTTTCATTCAGAATGAAGTGAGAAAACATTATAAAAAATAAAGAAAATCAAAATACAAACGAATATATATATATATATATAAGTTATTTCACCACAGCCCTTTTAAAGGGCTCTGGATCATCAGACTTTACTTCCAAAGGTTGAAATGAAAAATGAAAAGAGATTTACACATTTTTGGCGGGCCGTATTAAGCATATGTAAATTAACGAAGTGAGGAAGGGAGAGGGTAAAGAAGACATGACTGAGTTAGATGTACCATTTCAATTCTTTATCCCTAACCCCACTTGGTGTGGGCCAGACAAACGCTTAACTTAAATTATGTTATCTTTAGATATGGATGGGTAAGTGGTGAAGAGGAAAGTGGTGCAATAATTTATTACATGGAACCTTAAAGTGGTCTGTTTTTTTATTCAAACATATTTGCTCTAAATTTACATTGAACTCTCCGGATATCATCCTCCTTGGGTCTACCCATATTTATCTAGTTTATATATATATATATATATATATATATATATATATATATATATATATATATATATATATTTAAGTATTTTCCTTATTATTTATTTACACATATAGATTGAAATTTCATCATTGATTTAACTTTTTAATATTTTTCATTAAAAAGACATCTTTGCAATAATCCCTACCACCCGCAGATTTCGTCCTTTTTTGGGACTCATCAGCATTGCTCATCATCTAGCGAGGATCCTGTTGGTCCCGGTGGGTTAAGTATACTTGGCTGAGTATCACTACCAGAATAAGGAGTAACTGCGATATATTCCTCATTATGTGCTGCAGAAATTTCAACTGCCTATGCCTGATGTTAAGTATAAATTTCCTCTTTGTTTCCGTTTTCTTCAGAACCTCGACGTTGCTCACAGGTTCGGTCCATGTTATCTTCATCATACTTCTGGAGAACCATATTCATGTTGCCTCAAGTCTCTTTTTCATCTTTGAGGAGATTGTCCTGCATTTGCTGCCATAGAGGAGGACATATATCCCATAAGAGTTCAGTACCCCTTTCTTTGTTTCTAACGAATATTTTCTATCTCTTAATACACTGCTTAACTTTTGAAATGCGTTTTCGTCCATTCCAGTTCGTCTAAGAATCTAATTAATTGTCCTGGAGATTATTAAGGACAATGCCTTAAAGCGTGATACATACTGCCAAAACTAGATTTTGACCACAGTGTCCATTTTTTTTTTGTTATTTACATGGATTCTATTTTTATTGGACACTTTTACACATCAATCCTTGAGAAAGTGACGTTAATCGAGATGCCAGATCAGGACCTATTACATTGTATATCCGTCTCTGGATTTTGTCGAGTACCTCGAGATGAACAGTGGGAGCACCGGCCCATATATGGCAACAGTATTCAATGCAAGGACAAATGATACATTTGTAGATTTGAAGGATCGGTTCATCCCGTACATACCTTCTGGACGGACACAGAAAACCAACTTTCCTTGTGGTAAGATGAAGCTATTGATTCAATAAAGTTGTTCAGTGGAAAACGTGAGACCAATCATGCGCATAGAGGCATTCTTGGGTGTTGGGCATCAGCCATTCTGATAGGAGGCAGGTAGGTTTTTCTATAGTTATAAATAAGTATAAATAAGATCAGTTTCGCTTTGGAGGCATTAAATTTTACAAGCCAATTCCTGCCCAAGTCAACCAAGGATTGGAGGTCCTCTTCGAGACAATCAGCCAGGTTAGTTTTGTCAGCGCTGCCGGATTTACTGATGAGACAGGAGTAAATAGTAGTGCTGTCTGCATAGATGCCTACTTGGGAAATGATGATATCAAAAAGATCGTTGATGAAGATCAGAATGTGTAGGGCCCAGGATAGAACTTTGAGGAACAACGAAGTTCGTATGGAAGGAACTTGAGGAGAACCTGTTTAGGGCGACATTCACTTCACGGTCTGACACGAATAATTGTATTAAATCAAATAACCGTTCTGTAATACCATATACCTGAAGCTTACGAAGAAGGCCGGCATGCAGAAATCCCTATCAAACGCATTAGAGATATCTAGATCCACGGCTTGAAATTCGCAATTATTATCAGGAGCTTGGTATACAAATTCAGTTATGGACGTCAGATAATTTTAAAGCTATATATTGTATCATACGTGTGTCTGTTTACATTTAATAACTCTGTAAAACAATGAACATATTTTTTTTAATCTAAACTTAATGTTGCGATTTTCGATATAATGCATTCCATTGTCAACACCATTAATTAACTGAAATAGATCGATTATTAGAGAATTACCTATTAAACAAAAAGTGCTTTTATGCTGCATATTTAGAGAATATCTGACGACCGGATTTTTTCATATGTCAGCCTTCGTTAGTGTCTATCACTGCGCGCATTTTCTGTGCTATTATTTTTGTATCGCTAGTTAACCTTAAAGCCCTTCGATGAACATTTGATGAAAACTTCAATCTAATTATTTGAATTAAATTTTTTGGGAATAACTAGTTCTTTCCTATTTTCAATATATTTTCACACACAGACACACACAGACACACAGACAAACACACACACACACACACACACACACACACACACATATATATATATATATATATATATATATATATATATATATATAGTTGTATATTTAGTCAGCAATCCTTCCTTTATGCATATTTCATTAAAAACGACAGACAAGGTACTACGGTTGAGCTTTTTATTTAATTTTTCGTGTTTTGACAAGAGCTTTATTTTCTGGACAAAGGGTGTGTAAGAACTGTCCAAATGCTTTATATTTCCGAGCGCTTTCGGCTATAGCTTTATCCATTATCATGGATGATTCGATTATCAGCTTAGTTGAGTGTGTGCGTTCTGTGTATGTATCAGTGTGTGGTAGGGATGTTTTTAATTTCCGAATACGGTTAGCACATTATGGCTTTGTTCGTAGTTAATATTGTTAAGAGTTGGCTTTTTCTTTTTTATTATTAGAGCTTCCATTATTTTTAGTCTTTTTTTGCAAGTGGATGCAGTTAATATATTAGTGTTTTCTATTAGTATGTTCCTAATAGTGTCGGGTAAATCTGAGTGTGTGTTTAAATGTGTTCTGATGGAACTGTGATCAGATAGGTATAATGTAAGACGTCTGGATAAACATGTGGTTGTGTAGCCGATGTAATTATTTATGAGTCCGGTTTGGTGAGGAACGCAGTTCCTTAAAGGGCATTTGAACTCATAGATAATGTTCGTTCTTTGTAATTTTGACTTAATTAACAATATTAACTATGTGTACCAACTCAAAGCACCGAAACAAAGATGCTACTTTGTAATAAGTAAATTGTTATTGTTTATATGAAAAATTATTATGAATAATTATTGCCCTGCTATAGTTCTTGAGCCCTCTTTTGAATTAATGCTGTGGACATTAGAATTTATATATTATTTTCCTTCTCATCACATCGGTATATACATATATATATATATATATATATATATATATATATATATATATATGTGTGTGTGTGTGTGTGTGTGTGTGTGTGTGGTTGTGAATTGCAATTAATGAGATGCAAACAATTTACCCCATACAGATAATCATCTCGTCCATGGGAAGGTAGTTTTTCCCTGAATTTATCAATGTAACTACATTAACTAAAATTAATTCCTACGTTTCTTTACAGGAAATTTGAAACGAAAGAAAGAATGTCCTTTTTCTTTAAACTTATTCCTTGCCCAGGTATTGATAAGTTGCATTTAGATCAGTTTAACCGTTGCGTATAGGTTTACCGACTCCACCACTATCACAGGAGGACACTTACCCCTCTATATCTATATAACTCCCTCCTCTATTAAAGGACAATTTTATTCTCTTTCCGTTTATTCTTTATTATATTATATATATATATATATATATATATATATATATATATATATTTATATATATATATATATATATATATATATATATATATATATATATATATATATATATATATATATATATATATATATATATATATATATATATATATATCATTTTATATTCAATGGAATAAATTATGACCATGGAATATTAGTGTTTAAGCCTTTTTTATTATATCCTTACTCTGTCCTAGACATTGAGTTCTACCTGGATCCTTCCTCTTGGAAAATTTTTTTTCTGAAAATATATATGTATGGAAATTTTTTTAGATATATTTTTCATATGTATGTATATTTTCCACTAATATTATCAATATATTGCTCCTTACCTTTATAAGTTGAGCTCTCCTTGGTATACTTCCAGTTAAACAGCTTTTATTCCCACCTATTCGGATGGAAATGGAGAAATTTACTCCGGATTATTCATTAAAAAACATCCCTTACCCTTCATTGCATCTTTTCTCTGTCTACCTTACAGACAGGATCATCGACCTTATTATTAGAATGAGGTGGAAAACCTATTTCTCCAGTAATCCCAAAAATGATCATGAACTAAATCCTGAAACATACAACCTGAGATCCCAAAATACTCCACCGTGTAACAAGCTACTTGGACCGTTCGAAGGAGATTTGATTGATTTAATTAAAAGGATTAAGTTCAAGAATTATCACAACTACTTCCAAACCAAAATTGGTAGAGACCTTAACAACATAATGAAATCTAATAAATTATGGATTAAAGCCGACAAATCCAAAAATTTCTATGAAATTAAACCTGCTGAATATGACAAAATCGTCACTGACAAAATTACTAGCTCTTATAAAAAAGACAAAGGCAATAACACCTCATCATCTATCAATGAAGACATCTGTAAATTTGCTAACAAATGTGGAGTTGCTGATAGAATGGGCAAATTTGGTATGAAAGATGCATACATTCTCTTCAAGGATCATAAGCCTAACTTTGTCAATAGCTTACAGTCCCGTCTAATTAATCCCTCCAAATCTGAGTTGGGATTAATTTCCAAGAAATATCTTAAAAAATAACATCTTGTGTCCTGGATAAATATCATGCTAACCTTTGGAAGGACTCGGCGGAACGATTAAATGGTTCGAAATATCACTAACAAGAATAAAGCCACTTTCATCCAATTTGACATCTTGGATTTTTTACCCTTCCATTTCGGAGGAACTATTAATTAATAGCCTCAATTTCGCTAAAGTTTACCAAAATAACGGATGTTGATCTGGACATTATTTTGGCGTCTAGAAGATCAATACTTACATACAATGACGCTACTTGGATAAAAAAGAATAATGGTAATTTCGATGTACCTATGGGTGCCTTTGATTCTGCCCAAATTGCAGATCTGGTGGGCATATATATTCTTGACACCTTGAGTAGAATAGTTGACCTTAACCAAGTCGGAAACCTAAACATGTGATAGATCACATCCCCAAAACTGTGAATACGAGAATAAATAAGCTATCTTCTAGCCAGAAAATATTTAATGATAATAAATTTATATACAATCAGGCCTTAAAAAATAGTGGTTTTAGACAAGAATTAAGCTTTAATGGAGAACTTGTAAATCAGAATAAGAGCAAAACTAAGAACAGGAAAAGGAAGGTAATATGGTTCAACCCACCATATTGCAGAATCTCTAACATAGATATAGGAAGTTTCTTTCTGAAATTAATTGATAAACATTTCCACAGTAAGCATCCACTACGTAAAATTTTCAATAGGAAAACTCTAAAAATTAGTTACTCATGCGTTAGAAATATAGAGAAAATCATATCTTCCCATAATTGCAGAATACTTAGAAACTACCACGGTAATGGAACTCAATCTAGTAACCCTACCTGCAATTGTAGGAATAAAGACCATTGTCAATCGGGGGTAAATGCAAATCTGAAAATGTAGTATACGAGGCAACTATCTTTCCCGAGGGAAATATAAACGAGAAAAAAAAGATACATAGGTATATCCGCCGGTGATTGGAAGCAGCGTCTATACAACCATAGACGCTCATTTAGATATAGATGCCTCAGTAGACAGACTTCCTTATCCAAACACTACTGGAACTGGTGGATAAAGGATTAAACCCAATTTGAAATGGAGATTCCTATCTAGAGCCAGAACACCCTAATAACTTCCGCGATCGGTGTGATCTATGCATGGCGGAAAAAATCTTCATTATCAAAGATAAAAATCGAGATGAGCTGCTGAATCTTCGGAATGAGATATTCTCTAAATGTAGACATAAAAACGTTTCCAAACTTGAACACCGTTTTGTAACAGGTTGTCACTTATGTCAGCTCCATCTCAGTCCTGTAACATCGGGCATGACATTTTAATTGTATGACTATTATGTTTATCTCTAAATATATCTTTGTGCACGTTTATGTGATGCGCTATGTATTTATATATATATATATATATATATATATATATATATATATATGTGTGTATGTTTGTGTATGTGTGTGCATGTATGTATGTGTATGTATATGCATGTATATGTATGTAGATGTGTATATATATATATATATATATATATATATATATATATATATATATATATTTTTTTTTTCATCATACACGCAAATATTTGAATCGTCAATTATTTGGGTTTTAACTTTTTTATATATATGTACATATGTTTATATCTCTGTGTCTGTTTATATGTATGTATGTGTATATATGTGTGTATATTTTGTATGTATATGTATGTATGTGTATATGTGTGTATGTATGTAAGTGTGTATATATGTGTACGTATGGAGGTGTTTATGTATGTATATGTATAGGTGTGTATGTGTACTTATGTATATACATCTTTATATGTGTGTGTGTATGTGTATGTATGTGTATATATACATGTGTAAGGGTGTATGTATTTGCATGTGTATATATATGCATGTGTAAAGGTGTGTATGTATTTAATGTGTATATGTATGTGTGTGTGTATGTGTGTATATATGTATGTATGTGTGTATATGTATGTATGTGTGGATATGTATATGTGTATGTGTATGTGTATATGTGTGTATGTATGGGTATATGTATATATGTATATGGATATATATGTATATATATGTATATGGGTATATATATGTATGTGTATGTATATGTTTGTGTATGTATAAGTATGTATGTATGTATGAATATATGCATGGGGTATATGTATACGTGTATATGTATGTGAAAAGTGTGTGTATATGAATATAGATGAATATGTGTATGTGTGGATATGTGAATATATTTTTATATATATGTATGTGTATATGTATGTATATATATATATGTATATATATATATATATATATATATATATATATATATATATATATATATATATATGTGTGTGTATGTGCATGTGTATGTACACGTATGTCTGGGTGTGTGTGTGAGTACATGCCTAAGTGTATGTACCTACTTGTATTGTTTTTTTTTTGTGTGTATTAGTATGTGTTTTAAACATAGAAATATTTGGTCCTTGCTAAATAAGACAATCTTTATATTCACCTTCATATATTTATATTTGATTCTAACCTGGACTCTATACTAATTTTCTCAATTACAAAGCGGCCCTTTAAGTAAACACAATTTTTTTTTTCATTCGTCCCACCTCACTCCCCCACCTCTTTTCTTTTTCCCCCCTACTTCCTATCCTAACTTCTAATTGTCTGTGATGTATGTATGTCACCACGAAATGTATCTTTATGCATTAGACATCCGTCGACTTTCTTTCTCTCTCTTTTAAATTCCCCACCCCACCCACATCTCCTAGAATTCTCTCTGTCCCTCCTCCTCATACTTACTCTTTCTCTAAATTCGTTTTTGATTTCCGGAGTTGTTTTTTCTGTTTTCATTTTGAATTTGTAGGTCTGATGATTTGGATCGTATTTACGATTCCAATGGAATAAATTATGACCATGGAATATTAGTGTTTAAGCCTTTTATTATATATATATATATATATATATATATATATATATATATATATATATATATATTGCCTTTATTTGTTCTTTATTCATTATAGTAAATGAATTTGCATTGATAAGTCCAGGGAAAAACTATTTCCCATGGACAAAATGATCACTGTATGAGGTAAATTGTTTTGGCTCTCATTAATTTTAATTTACTCATATGATCTATAATAAAAATTATATTGAGGTCCCTACACACACACACACACACACACACACACACACACACACACACACACACACACACGCATATATATATATATATATATATATATATATATATATATATATACATAAAAATAAAAAAATCTCCGTGGGTAGGTAAGTAGGGTAAGTCTTATTTTCATTTTCTCTTTTACATGGGAAAAGGGATTGTTAGCTAGTAAATATTAAAAATTGTAATAACTTTCACTTACCAACGCCTGATGAAATGGGCATAGAAAATGGATGTATTCATGTAGCAGCTTACATATGTTCGAAAGCAATACTTTAAAATAATATATATATATATATATATATATATATATATATATATATATATAATTAATAATTACACTAATTGTACAACTCCGAGTTTCATACCGAAGCAATTGTTCAAGTGCTGGAGCTATAAAATGTCTTTGGCATGAAAGCCGGAATTGTGAAATTAATGGGAGACATTATTCATATGTCTTTATATATATATATGTATGTGTGTGTGTGTGTGTGTTAGGGCTCTTACTTGAAAATGAGCACTGTTCATTCATAAACTATATAGTATTTATATGTATGTGTATACGATCGCTCGCTTTCATATCTATACTTATCCTTTAGGTTATATATATATATATATATATATATATAGGTTGTATCAAAATACATTACAAACTTTGGGAATGGCTTCCTCACGCGAAAACAAGGACAAAATTATAAAACATATATCTGAAAATGCTTCGTTTTTGAGTAATTAAGTTTAAAGTTTATGGTAGACGATGTTAATCCAAGATAAAAAAAACAAAAATATTTTTACAATCTTTGAATATCCTGTCGTTGCTAAACGGAACACTTCTCAGTTATGTCACTACTACAAACAAAACAGACTAGCCACAATTGTATAGGAATTACACATATAATCTAGTCCCACGGAAACACAGAGCAGTGTGCCGTAATCTTTCTTTAAACATAAATAACAAACTATGGAGGATTTGTAAACATAGGTTTCTACGAACTTTTGTCCTTGTTTTGGTGGGATAACTCGCCCATAAAGTTGCAAATGTATTTATGATTCACCCTATATATATATATATATATATATATATATATATATATATATATATATAGTGTAACCCGGATATAAGTGAGTTGTCGGGACCGGAGAAGAAGTCTTTTATATCCGGGTTTCTCTTATATCTGGGTTTGGTCTATTTTGTTTAGGTAAGTATGGGAACACTCTTGGATCAGAGAAAATATCTCTTATATCCGGGTTTCTCTTATATCACGGTCTCTTATATCCGGGTTACACTATATATATGTGTGTGTGTTTGTGTGTGTGTGTGTATATCTCTGTGTCTGTCTGTCTGTCTGTCTGTCTGTCTGTCTGTCTCTCTCTCTCTCTGTGCACTTGTCATCTATTTGTCTTTTTTTATTCCTCCCCTTTTAGTGGTCATGCTCCTTACCGGCTTTCTTTTCCTTCTGTTTCACCTTCTGTTGCACCCTTTGTCTCCGTGACAAACCATTTAAATATAAACCCATCGGCCCAAGCTAGGCAATAACAGTCATAGAGACAAAAGGTGCTACAGAAAGTGAAATAGAAGGAAAAAGAAAACCAGTAATGAGCATGACCACTAAAAGGGGGATGATAAAAAAAAGACAAATAGATGATAAGTGCATTTAAAGTTTTGAAGAGTACAGTTGGCTGAAAAGCAAGCAGCGGTAAGAAATGTCCTTGAAAGAAACGAGTGAAAAGAAACTGTTAGCATAGAACATATGGTATGTCTACCAACTTCACCTTTAAAAATTATGAGACCTAGCTTTCAATCTAGTACTACGCTTAAATTCATGGTGTCTAGTTTCATGAGAGGAAATTTAATCGGTGCAATTACCTTGAAAATATTCACAGAAAAGTCACATGAAAAGTACTTTGCAGATCTTTCTTCATTTTTTACAAGAACCTCTAAGTATATACCAGGAGCACCAGATCATATGTGGTGGCAATATTTATTCGAAGCATTGACAAATGTAAGACATAGATTCTAAATAATATAATATTTATTATCTTCTAATATATATATATATATATATATATATATATATATATATGGCAAACCCCATACTGTTCACATATGTTTATGTTTGTGTTAGCTCCGGTGGGAGAGAGCGTGTGTATGTGTGTTGCGTACATGAATGGGTGTACGGGCGTGTATATATGTTTGCGTAAGTATGAGTGGTATCACGACAACAAATTTCCCTCCCACTTCCATAAAAAACACCAATACACGCAACCCTACATTAATCCAAAATTTTAAATAATTAATCCTTTAGTCTGACGATCCCAAAAGCGTGAAACCCAGGGTCACAAACTCGCATCAATCCAACTAGATATGTTAGCTCTATCTCTGATATTGAGCGCTTTCCAATAAGTAACGCACCGATACAGTATATAAATAATATATATAATAAATTGCATATATATATATATATATATATATATATATATATATATATATATATATATATATATATATATATGTATGTGTAGTTCAATTTACATTCCATGAATCATTCATACAAAAAACAGATATAGACATTAATGATTTAAATGGCGAGAATACATCTTCGCAAACAATTTCAATAAGGTACACTAAACCCGAACCTGTATATGAATGTTATGATCCCTATTTATAAATCCACTTATAAAGATTTCCCTCAAAAATGCGCCTCCTTCTTTTATTTTTCTGATACGTAACTATGTTTTTCGAGAAAATCAGAACAAGTAAATGCTCTCTAAAGGGAAACAGAACTTCGCTTGATTGTGAAGCTTTTCATAGCCGGACAGTCGAAGCACGACAGGACAAAGCAATTCGTTTTTTCTCTCGGAAAGTGTGACGGAAATCTGAATCTTGATGGCGGACGCATTTTCTTTACTTAAGTTTTCTCGAATAATGCAGTCCGGTAGACGAAATAAAGTACTGTTTAAAATAAAATCCAAAGAAGATTCTGTAATGTAATCGATCCGAACTAATGACATATTTACTTCAGTCACTTTCTCACCGACGAATGTGGCTTCCCTTTGCCTTTTCTACAAACATTTTCATGGCAACTGCTCTTCTGGCCTTTTTTTTCCTGGTGCCCTAAATACACGACTTTAAGCGTGCTACTAGATTGGCAGTTTGGTTCCACCCGTTTACTGTTGAAATATCTTAATGAAACCGTCATATCTACTCTGTTTTTCTTGCACTTCCACCATTCGAACCACCTTCCGTTTACTTGCTTCCCAGGTAACAATTTTCAAGAACTTAAATGCAATGTCAATCGCCATCTTCTATTTGCTTGAAACCCGTTCATCATTTCTCCTTTCCTCAATCCCCTCTACACTCAGTCTTTTCTCTCACTTTTACTATCTGTAACCTCTTGCGTAGTAGTGGTATCCCTGTCTTGCTTGAGGTACAAATGATTAAAAAAATCTGATCACATACTCTAACCTGTTTTTTTTCCACTGAAAATAATATTTAAATGCATACAAATATGTCGGGTTAAAAACAAAACAAAAAAAAAATACATTAATTCTTTAGAAATATCCACTTAAAAATCCACCTGAAAAACGTTGCAGTTTTATTTTCGGATAGCCTTTCAAAGTTTAGCCACCAGTCTGCTCATCTGCTGATTGGACACCACGCTTAATGCAACGTCTCAACGCTAAAGCTCCATCGGGAGTCAGAATAACTTTAATGAATATAAGAGATAACAATCACACGTGTCCATGTCATTTCAACTTGGAGCTGATTTCTAAACCTGATTAACTTGCTGTTAATTAACATCCCTCTTCAAGTGTTCTTGTATCATGGCGGATTCTGGTTTTACGGCTTCCTTCAGACCGCTGAATTGATTTTGATCGCAAAAGCCTTTCTGACCTTGTAGAAAAGTATGTTGTTTCTGTTTTATTTTATGTGTTTCAGTTTTCAAGGAGTTTTTTGTTCATATTTTTGAGAAAAATAAATGGGAAACTATTGAAATAAATTAATGAGGCCTGTGCGCATGTGGCTTTGAGATTTTACTCTCTATCTCTCTCTTCCCCTCTCTCTAACTGTCGATTTCTTTCATTCCTACTTTCGACTGATTTGTCTTCTTTCTAAAGTTTTAGCCCCTTTTTCGATTGATTTCCTTTCCATTCTTTCAGTTTCTTGTATTTTCTTTTTGATTCTCACCTCGTCTTTTTCTTTGTTCATGAATTTGAAGTATCATTCGATTTCTATTTTTCAGGATCATCAACATCGTTTTCATCTTCTTCTTCTTTCCTGTCATGCGTTCATTTACTTTTTTCTTTCTTTCTCCTTTCTTTCTTTCTTTCTTATAATTCCTTTCTTTGTTTCTAATTTTTTCTTCCACATTGTTTTAATTTTTCCCGTTTTCTTTTATTTTTACTTTTATTTCCATATACTCTTATTCATTTCTTCTGTTTTTAAATTTTATTCCCCATTCTTTTTTTATCTCTTCAGATCTCTCTATATATTTTTTACTTTTATTCCCTGATCCTAATCTTTCTTTTTTTATTTACCATTCTTTTTCTTTAATTTTCTCCTTTTTACTTTTTTTTTTACTTTTCTTTTTCTTTCTTTTTCTTACTTTTATCTTTTTTTTAATTTTCTCTTAATTTACTTTCCTTTTTCTCTACTTTTTTGTTTTTTTCCTTTTCTTTTTCTTTACTTTTCTGTTTCTTTCATTTTCTCTTTCTTTATTTATCTTTTTCTTTGCCTTTCTTTCTTTAATTTCTTTTTTTTAATTTTCTATCTCTTTACTTTTCCCTCTTTATTTTTCTCATTATTTATATTCTTTTAATTTATTTTCTATTTCTTTACTTTTCTCTTCTTTTCCTTTTCTTTTTCTTTCTTTTTCTCTTTCTCTCCTTTTCTCTTTCTTTGCTTTTCTATTTCTTTAAATTCCTTTTTTCTTACTTTTTTCTTTCTTTACCTTTCTCTTATTTTAATTTTCTTTTTTTCTACTTTCCTCTTTTTTTACTTATCTTTTACTTTATCCTTTTTTACTCTACTTTTCTCTTTCTTTCATCTTCTTTTTCTTTTTCTTTTCTTTTTTCTCTTTCTTTTTCTATTTCTTTGTCTTTCTTATTTCTTACTTTCCGTTTTTCTCTCTCTTTACTTTTCTCTCATTACTTTTCCCTCTTTATTTTTCTCTTTATTTACTTTTTTTTAATTTATTTTCCATTTCTTTTCTTTTCTCTTTCTTTGCCTACCACTTTCTTTACTTTTCTCTTTCTTTCCTTTTATCTTTCTTTACATTTCTTTCTTTTTTTTACATTTCTTTTACTTACTTTTCTGCTTCTTACTTTTTCAATTTCTTTACTTTTCTGTTTCTTTTATCTTTCTTTACTTTTATCTTTCTTTATTTTTCTTTTCTGTATTTTTCTTTCCTTCTCTCTTTCTTTAATTATTTTTTCTTTACTTTTCTCTTCTTTTTCTTTTCTTTTTCTACTTAACTTTTACTTTACCATACTTTTTCTTTACTTTTCTGTTTCATTCCTTTTCTTTTTCTCTACTATTCTATTTCTTTATTTTTCTCTTTTTTCTTTTTCTTTGCCTTTCTTTTTTTTACTTTCCTTTTTCCTTTTCTCTCTCTTTCCTTTTCTCTCTCTTTATTTTTCTCTCTCTTTATTTCTCTCTCTATATTTTTCTCTTTATTTACTTTCTTTTAATTTATTTTCTATTTCTTTACTTTTCTCTTTCTTTCTTTTTCTCTTTCATTACATTTCTTTTTTCTTTCCTTTTCTTTTACTTACTTTTCTGTTTCGTTTTCTCTTTCTTTACTTTTATCATTCTTTATTTTTCTTTTCTATACTTTTTCTTTCCTTTTCTCTTTCTTTTTCTTATCTTCTACCTTATCTTCATTTTTCTCTACTTTTCTGTTCCTTTTCTTTTTCACTACTTTTATAGATCTTGATATTTCTCTTACTTTATTTCTTATTTGCCTTTCTTTTTTCTTTACTTTCCTTTTTACATTTCTCTCTCTGTATTTTTCTCTTTATTTAAATTCTTTTACCTTTTGCCTCTTCCTTTCTTTTTCCCTTTCTTTGCTTTTCTCTTTCTTTGCTTTTCTCCTTCTTTGCTTCTCTCTTTCTCTACTTTTCTCTTTCTTTTACTTTTCTCCTTTTTTTTTTTTCTTTACTTTCTTCTCCTTATCTTCTTTTCTCTACTTTTCTGTTTCCTTTTCTTTTTCTTTTCTTTTATTTTCTTGATATTTCTCTTACTTCTATTTCTTTTGCCTTTCTTTTTTCTTTACTTTTCTCTTTTTTTCTCTCTCTTTTTTTCTTTATTTTTTTACCTCTCCTTTCTTTAAATTCTTCTTTCTTTTTTTTTTTCTTTGTACTTTTTCTTTTCTTTGCTCCTCTCTTTCTCTCCTTTTCTCTTTCTTTGCTTTTCTCTTTCTTTGCTTTTCTCTTTCTTTGCTCTTCTCTTTCTTTCTTTTTTCTTTTTTTGCTTTTCTCTTTCTTTTTTTTCTTTCTCTTCTTTTTCTTTTTTCTCTTTTCTTTTGCTTTTCTTTTCTTTTGCTTTTCTCTTTCTTTTTCTCTTTCTCTTTCTTTTTTTCTCTTTTCTTTTTTTTTTCTCTTTTTTGCTCTTTCTTTCTTTTCCTTTTCTCTTCTTTTTTTTTTCTTTTTTTTTCCTTCTTTGCTTTTCTCTTTCTTTGCTTTTCTCTTTCTTTGCTCCTCTCTTTCTCTCCTTTTCTCTTTCTTTGCTTTTCTCTTTCTTTGCTTTTCTCTTTCTTTGCTTTTCTCTTTCTTTGCTTTTCTCTTTCTTTGCTTTTCTCTTTCTTTGCTCCTCTCTTTCTTTTTTCTTTCTTTCTTTTTCTTTTCTCTTTCTTTCTTTTTCTTTTCTCCCCTCTTTTTTTTCTTTTCTTTTTTCTTTCCTTTTTCTCTTTCTTTGCTCCTCTCTTTCTTTGCTTTTCTCTTTCTTTGCTTTTCTCTTTCTCTCCTTTTCTCTTTCTTTGCTTTTCTCTTTCTTTGCTTTTCTCTTTCTTTGCTCCTCTCTTTCTCTCCTTTTCTTTTTCTTTGCTTTTCTCTTTCTTTGCTTTTCTCTTTCTTTCTTTCTCTTTTCTTTTTTTCTTTGCTTTTTCTCTTTCTTTTTCTTTTTCTTTCTTTCTTTTTCTCTTTCTTTTCTCCTTCTTTCTTTCCTTTCTCTTTCTTTTGCTTTTCTCTTTCTTTTTTCCTCTTTCTCTCCTTTTCTGGATTTCTCCTTTTCTCTTTTTCTCTTTCTTTGCTCCTCTCTTTCTCTCCTTTTCTCTTTCTTTGCTTTTCTCTTTCTTTGCTCTTCTCTTTCTTTCCTTTTTCTTTTTCTTTGCTTTTCTCTTTCTTTGCTCCTCTCTTTCTCTCCTTTTCTCTTTCTTTGCTCCTCTCTTTCTCTCCTTTTCTCTTTCTTTCTCTCTTTTCTTTTCTCTTCTTTCTTTCTCCTCTCTTTTCTCTTTTCTTCTTGCTTTTCTCTTTCTTTTTTTTCTCTTTTTTGCTTGCCTTTCTCTTTTGCTTTCTTTTTTCTTTTTCTCTCCTTTTCTCTTTCTTTGCTTTTCTCTTTCTTTGCTTTTCTCTTTCTTTGCTCCTCTCTTTCTCTCCTTTTCTCTTTCTTTGCTTTTCTCTTTCTTTGCTTTTCTCTTTCTTTGCTCCTCTCTTTCTCTCCTTTTCTCTTTCTTTGCTTTTCTCTTTCTTTTCCCTTTCTCTTTTTTTTCTCTTTTTTTTTCTCTTTCTTTTTCTCTTTCTTTCTTTTCTCTTTCTTTTTTCTTTCTTTTTTCTCTTTCTTTTCTTTTTCTCTTTTCTTTTTTTCTCTCCTCTCTTTCTCTCCTTTTCTCTTTCTTTGCTTTTCCTTCCTTTTTCTTTTTCCTTTCTTTTTCTCTTCTTTTTTTCTTTTCTTTTCTTTCTTTCTTTTCTCTTTCCTTTCTTTCTCTTTCTTTTTTTTCCTTTTTCTCTTTTTTTTTCTCTTTCTTTTTCTCTCTTTTTTTGCTCCTCTCTCCCTTTCTCTTTCTTTGCTTTTCTCTTTTTCTTTTCTCTTTCTTTTTTTTCTCTTTCTTTGCTCTCTTCTTTGCTCTTCTTTCTTTGCTTTTTCTCTTTCTTTTTTTTCTTTTCTTTCTTTTCTCTTTCTTTCTTCCTTTTCTTTTTCCTTTTCTCTTTCTTTTTTTCTCTTTCTTTTGTCCCTCTCTTTCTTCCTTTTCTCTTTCTTTTTTTCTCTTTCTTTTCCTCTCTTTTCTCTTTGCTCCTTCTCTTTCTCTTTTTTTTTTTCTTTCCTTTTCTCTTTCTTTTGCTTTCCTCTTTCTCTTCCTTTTCTCTTTCTTTTTTTCTCTTTCTTTTTTTTTCTCTTTCTTTGCTCTCTTTTCTTTGCTTTTCTCTTTCTTTTCTTTTCTTTTCTTTTTTCTCTTTCCTTTTCTCTTTCTTTTTCTCTTTTCTCTTTTCCTCCTTTTTTCTTTTCTTTTTTTCTCTTTCTTTTTTTCTCTTTCTCCCCTTTTTTCTCTTTCTTTTCTCTTTCTCTTTCTCTTTCCTTTCTTTTGCTTTTCTCTTCTCCTTTTTCTCTTTCTTTTTCTTTTCTCTTTCTTTTTTCTCTTTTTCCTTTTCTCTTTCTTTTCTTTTCTTTTTCTTTGCTCCTTTCTCTTTCTTTTCTCCTTTCTTTCTTTCTTTTTCTTTTTCTTTCTTTTCTCTTTCTTTTCTCTTTTTCTTTTCTTTTCTTTTCTTTTTCTTTTTTTCATCCTTTTCTCTTTCTTTTCACCTTTTTCTTTGCTCTTTCTTTCTCTCTTCCTTTTCTCTTTTCTTTTCTTTTTCTCTTTCTTTTTTGCTTTTCTCTTTCTTTTTTCTCTTCCTTTCTTTCCTTTTCTCTTTCTTTTTTTCTCTCTTCCCTTTTCTCTTTCTTTGCTTTTCTCTTTCTCCCTTTTTCTTTTTCCTTTTTTTCTCTTTCTTTTTTTTCTTTTCTTTTTCTCTCTTTTCTTTTCTCTTCTCTTTCTTTCTCTTTTCTTTTCTCTTTTTTTTTCTTTCTCTTTCTTTTTCTCTTCTTTTCTTTCCTTTTTCTCTTTTCTTTTTCTCTTTTGCTTTTTTTCTCTTTCTTTTCTTTCTTTTCTTTTTCTCTTTCTTTTCTTTTCTCTTTCTTTTTTTTCTCTTTCTTTCTTTCCTCTCCTTTTTTTTTTTTCTCTTTCCTTTCTCTTTCTCTTTCTTTCTTTCTCTTTCTTTTCTCCTCTTTTTTCTCTTCTTTTCTCTTTCTCTTTCTTTTTTTCTCTTTCTTTGCTTTTCTCTTTCTTTTTTTCTCTTTCTTTTTCTTTTCTCTCTCTTTTTCTTTTCTTTTTTTTTTTTTTCTCTCTTTTCTTTTCTTCCTTTTCTCTTTCTTTCTTTTTTCTTTTTTTTTTCTTTCTTCTCTTTTCATTTCTCTTTTTTTTTCTCTTTCTTTTCTCTTTCTTTTCTCTTTTCTTTTTCTCTCCTTTTTTCTTTTTCTTTTCTGGATCTCTCTTTCCTTTTTCTTTCCTTTCTCTCTCTTTCTCTCCTTTTTCTCTTTCTTTTCTCTTTCTTTTCCTTTTCCCTTTCCTTTCTCTTTGTTTTCTCTTTCTTTTTTTTCTCTTTCTCTTTCCTTTTTTTCTTTTCTTTCTCTCCTTTTCTTTTTCTTTTCTTTTTTCTTTCTTTTCTCTTTCTTTTCTTTTTCTTTTTTCTCTCTCCTTTTCTCTTTCTTTTTTTTCTCTTTCTTTTTTTTTCTCTCTTTCTTTTCTCCTCTTTTCTCTTTTTTCTCTCCTTTTCTTTCTTCCTTTTTCTCTTTTCTTTCTCTTTTTTCTTTCTTTCTTTCTTTTTCTCTTTTTTTCTTTTTTCTTTTTCTTTTCTTTTCTCTTTCTCTCTTTTGCTTTTTCTTTCCTTTTCTTTCTTTGCTTTTCTTTTTTTTCTTTCTTTCTTTTCTCTTTCTCTTTTTTTCTCTTTCTTTTCTCTTTCTTTCTCTCTTCCTTTTTCTCTTTCTTTTCTTTTCTTTCTTTTTCTCTTCTTTTTGCTTTTCTTTTTCTTTCCTTTTCTCTTTCTTTTTCTCCTCTCTTTCTTTTCCTTTTCTCTTTCTTTTGCTTTTCCTTTCTCTTTCTTTTCTTTCCTCCTCTCTCTCTTTTCTTTTTTCTTTCTTCCTTTTTCTCTTTCTTTTTTCTCCTCTCCTTCTCTTTTCTTTTGTTCCTTTCCTTTTTCTCTTTCTTTTCCTTTTCTTTTTCTCTTTTTTCTCTTTTCTCTTTTTCTCTTTTCCTTGCCTTTCTCTCTTCTTTTCTTTTTCCTTTTCTCTCTTCTTTTTCTCTTTCTTTACTCCTCTCTCTCTTTTTCTTTTCTCTTTCTCTCCTTTTCTCTTTCTTTTGCTCCTCCCATCTCTCTTTTCTTTTTCTTTTCCTTTTTCTCTTTTCTTTTCCTCTTTCTTTCTCTTTCTCTTTTCCCCTCTCCTTTTTCTCTTTCTTTCTTTCCTTTCTCTCTCTTTCTTTTCTCTTTCTTTTTCTTTTCTCTTTCTTTTTCTCTTTTCTTTTCTCTTTCTTTCTCTTTCCTTTTCCCTTTTTCTCTCTCTTTTTCTTTTCTTTTTCTTCTTTCTCTTTCTTCTTTTCTCCCTTTTTTTCTTTCTTTTCTCTTTCTTTTTTCTCTCTCCTTCTTTTTTTTTCTTTCTCTCCTTTTTCCTTTCTTTCTCTCCTTTTTTCTCTTTCTCTTTTTTCTCTTTCTTTTTCTCTTCCTTTTCTCTTCCCCCTCTCTTTCTTTTTCTCCTTTCTCTTTTCTCTTTCTTTTCCTCCTCCCCTCCTTTCTCTCTCCTTTTCTCTCCCTTTTTCTCTTTCTTTCTCTCTTCCTTTCTCTCCTTTTCTCTCTCTTTTCTCTTTCTTTTTTCTTTCTTCTTCCCTTTCCTTTTTTTTCTCTCACTTTCTCTCCCCTTTTTTCTCTTTCCTTTTCTCTTTCTTTTTTTTCTTTTTTTTTCTCTTTTTCCTCTCCCCCCTTTCTCTTTTCTTTCTTTCTTTTTCTCTCTTTCTCTTTCCTCTTTTTCTCTTTTCCTTGTTTTTTTTTCTTTTTTCTCTTTTCCTTTTCTCTTCCTTTTCTTTTCCTCTCTCCTCTCCTTTTTTTTTTCTTTTTTCTTTTCTCTTTCTTTTTTTTTTTCCTTTTTCTCTCCCTTTTCTCTTTCTTTTTCTCTTCCCTTTTCTCTTTTTTTTCCTCTTTCTTTCTCTTTTTTTTCTTTCTTTTCTCTTTCTCTCTTTTTTTCTTTCTCATCTTTTTCTTTTCTCTTTCTTTCCTCCCATTCTTTTCTTTTTCTTTTCTCTCTCCCCTTTCTCTCTTTCTTTCTCCTCCTCCTTTTCTCTTTCTTTCTTTTTTTTCTCTCCTTTTTCTCTTTCTTTTTTCTTTTCTTTTTTCTTTCTCCTTTTTTCCTTTTCTCCCTTTTCTCTTTCTTTTCTCTTTTTCCCTTCTTTCTTTCTTTGTTCTCTCTCTCCCTTTTTTTTCTTTCTTTCTCCTTTTCTCTTTCCTTTCTCTCTTTTTCTTTTTTTTTCCTCCTCCCATTCTCTTCTCTTTTTTCCCCCCTTTTTCTCTTTTTCTTTCCTTTTCCCTTCCTTTTCTTTTTTTTTTCCTTTTTCTCTTTCTTTTTCTTCTCTTTTCCCTTCCTTTCTTTTTCCCCTTTTCTCTTTCTTTTTTTTCTTTCTTTTTCTCTTCCTTTTTTTTTTTTCTTTTTTTTCTTTCTCTTTTCGCTTTTCTTTTTCTTTTTCTTTTTTTTTCTTTTCTTCTCTTTCCCATTTCTCTTTCTTTGTTTCACCCTCTCTTTTTTCTTTTCTTTACCTCCTCCCATTTTTTCTTTTCTTTTTTGTTTCCTTTTTCTCTTTCTTTTCTTTCCCTCTTTCTCCCTTTTCTTCTTTCTCCTTTTTTTCTTTCTTTTCCTTTTTTCTTTTCTTTTTGTTCACCCTTTTCCCTTTTCTCTTTCTTTTTCTCCTCCCTTTTTTTTTTTTTGTTCACCTTCCTTTTTTTCTTTCTTTACCTCCTCCTTCCTTTTTCTTTTGTTTTTCCTCTCCCTTTTTCTTTTTCTTTCCTCCCATTTTCTTTCTTTTTTTTCTCCTCTCTTTTTTCTCTTTCTTTTTCTCCTCCCACTTTTTTCTTTTTTTCACCTTTTCTTTTCTCTTTCTTTTTTTCTCTCCAATTTTTTTTTTCTTCTCCTCTTCCTTTTCTCTTTCTTTTCTTTTTTTGGCATCTTTTGTTTTTTTTTTTTTCTTCTTTTTTTTTTTCTTTCTTTTCCTCCTTTCCTGCTTTCTTTTTTTGTTTCTTTCTCTCCCTTTTTCCTTCTTTTCCTTCCTCTCCATTTTCTCTTTCTTTTTCTTCACCCTCTCCCTTTTTGGGTTTCTTTTCCTCCTCCATTCCTTTTTCTTTTGTTTTTCTCTCCTTTTTCTCTTTCTTTACCTCCTCCTTTCACTTTCTCTTTCTTTGTTCTCTCCCTTTTCTCTTTCTTTCCTCCTCCCATTCCTTTTTTTTTTCTTTTCTCCCTTTTCTCTTTCTTTCTCCTCCCATTTTCTTTTTTTTTGCTCCTTTCTTTCTCTCCTTTTTTTGTTCTCCTCCCTTCACTTTCTTTTTTTCACCTCTCCCCTTTTTCTCTTTTCTTTTTCTCCTTTTTTTCTCTTTTTTTTTTTCACCCCTCCTCTTTTTCTTTGTTCTTTTTTTCCTCCCATCACTTTTCTTTTGTTTTCCTTTCCTTTTTCTCTTTCTTTCTTTTTCATCGCACTTTCTTTGTTCACCTTCCTTTTTTCTCTTTCTTTTTCTCCTCCCATCGCTTTTCTTTTTTTTCACCCTCTCCTTTTTCTCTTTCTTTTCCTCCCATCCTCCTCTTTTCTTTTGTTCTCCCTTTTTCTCTTTCTTTTTTCCTCCCATTTCTTTTCCTTTTTCACCCTTTCCTTTTCTCTTTTTTACTTTCTCCCTTTTTTCTCTTTTCTTTTCTCCCTTTTCTTTTCTTTCTTTTTCTCCCATCCAATTTCTTTTCTCTTTTTCTTTCCCTTTTTTCTCCTTTCTCCCTTTCCCATTTCTTTTCCTTTTCTTTTCTTTTCTCTTTCTTTTTCCTCCCTTCCTTTTCTTTTTTTCTTTTCTCTTTTCTCTTTCTTTTTTTTCCTCCCAAAGAGGAGATTTTTCCTCCTTTTTTTTTCTTTTTCTTTTTCTTTTCTTTTTCCTTTTCTCTTTTTTTTTTTTCTTTTTTTTTTCCTCCATTTTTTCTTTCTTTTTTCTTTTCTCTCCTTTTCTTTTTCTTTTCCTCCTCCCATTTTTTTTTTTTTTTTTTCACCCCTCTCCCTTTTTTCTTTTCTTTTTTCCTCCCATCGCTGGATTCTTTGTTCACCCTCTCCTTTTCTCTTTCTTTCCTCCTCCCATCTTTTCTTTTTCTTTTTTCCTTCCCATTTTTTTCTCTTTTTTCCTTTCTCAGCTCTTTTTCTCTTTCTTTTCCCTCTCCTTTTCTCTTTCTTTTTTTTCATTTCTTTTGTTCTTTCCTTTTTTTTTCTTTCTTTTCTCCTTTTTCGATTTCTTTTGTTCTCTCTTTTTTTCCTTTTTTTTTTACCTTTTTCTCCCTCCTTTTTTTTTTTTTCTCCTTCTCTTTTTTTTCTCTTTCTTTCACCTCCTCTTTTCTCTTCTCCTCCCTTTCTTTTGTTTCTCTCCCCTTTTTCTCTTTCTTTCTTCCTCCCATCCATTTTCTTTTTGTTTCCTCTCCTTTTTCTCTTTCTTTTCCTCCTCCCATCGCACTTTCTTTTGTTCACCCTCTCCCTTTTTCTCTTTCTTTACCTCCTCCCATTTCAGATTTTCTTTTTCACCCTCTCCCTTTTCTCTTTCTTTCTTTGCCTCCCCATCTTTTTTTTTGTTCACCCTCTCCCTTTTTCTCTTTTTCCTCCCATCGCATCCTTTTTTTTTTCTTTCTTTCTCTCCCTTTTCTCTTTCTTTTCCTCCTCCCATCTATCTTTTTTTTCTTTTTTTCTTTTCTTTTTAAGATTCCAACTTTCTCTTACCTCCTCCATCCTTTTTTTTTTCTTTTCTTTACCTCTTTTTTTCTCTTTTGTTCTTTTCTCCTTTTCTTTCTTTTTTTTTCTTTTGTTTCTTTCTTTCTTTTTCTCTTTCTTTTTTTCTTTCTTTCTCTCTTTCTTTTGTTCACCCTCTCCCTTTTTCTCTTTCTTTACCTCCTCCCATCGCACTTTCTTTTGTTCACCCTCTCCATTTTTCTCTTTCTTTTCCTCCTCCCTCTTTCTTTCTTTTCCTTTCTCTTTCCCTTTTCTCTTTCTTTTCCTCCTTTCTTTCTTTTTTTTTTCTTTTGTTCACCCTTTTCTCCTTTTTTCTTTTTTCTCTCCTCCCATCGCTTTTTCTTTTTTTCACCTTCTCCCTTTTTTTCTCTTTCTTTCTCTCCTCCCATTTCCTTCCTTTTTTTTTGTTTCTCCCTTTCTTTTCTTTTTCTCTTTTCTTTCCTTTTCTCTTTCTTTTTTTTGTTCTTTCTCTCCATTTTTCTTTCTTTGTACCTTTCTTTCCATCCTTTTTCTTTTGTTCACCTCTCTTTTTTTCTTTTCTTTTAGCTCCTCCCCCACTTTTTTTTTCTTTTTTTTTTTTTCTTTCTTTTTCTCTTTCTTTCCTTTCTTTCTTTTCATTCTCCTTTTTTCTTTCTTTCTCTCTTCCCATTTTTTCTTTTCTTTTCCTCTCCCTTTTTTTTCTTTTTTTCCTTTTTCCCTTTTTTTTTCTTTTTTCTTTTTCTTTTTCTTTTCCTTTCTTTTTGTTTCACCCTCTCCCTTTTTCTCTTTCTTTGCCTCCTCCCATTCTCACCTTTCTTTTTCTTTCACCCTCTCCTTTTTTTCTTTTTTCTCCTTCCATCGCATTTTCTTTTCTTCACCTCTCCTTTTCTCTTTCTTTTGCTTCCCATCCCACTTTCTTTTGTTTTTTTCACTTTTCTCTTTCTTTACTCCTCCTCCCTTTTTTCTTTCCTTTTCTCTTTCTCCTTTTCTTTTCTTTCCTTTTCTCTTTCTTTTTCTTTTCTTTTTTTTTCCCTCTCTTTCTTTCACATTCTCTTTCTCTTTTTTTTTTCTCCATTTCTTTTCTTTTTCTTTTCCATTTTCCCTTTTTTTTTCTTTTTCCTTCCATTTCTTTTCTTTTCACACCCTCTCCTTTTTTTCTTCTTCTTTTCCTCCTTTTCTCGCACTTTCTTTTTTTTTTTTCTCCTTTTCTCTTTTTTTTTCCTCCTCCCTTTTTCTTTCTTTTGTTTCTCTCTCCCTTTTCTCTTTCTTCTTCTTTTCTCCCTTCTTCTCTTTCTTTTGTTCACCCTCTCCCTTTTTCTCTTTCTTTGCCTCCTCCCATCGCACTTTCTTTTGTTCACCCTCTCCCTTTTTCTCTTTCTTTGCCTCCTCCCTCTTTTTCTTTTCTTTTTTTCTTTTTCTTTCTTTTCCTCCTTCTCTTTTCTTTTTTCTTTTTTTTCTTTCCTTTTTCTCTTTCTTTGTCCTCATCCCTTTTATCACCTTTTCTCTTTTCTTTTTCTTCCCTCCTCTTCGCTTTTTCTTTTGTTCACCTCTTTCCTTTTCTCTTTCTTTCAAACCCTCCTCTTTCTCTCTTTTGTTCACCTTCCTTTTTCCTTTTTTTTCCTCCTTCATCCTTTTCTTTTTATTTTCTCCCTTTTTCTTTTCTTTCTTTCCTTCCCATCCTTTTTCTTTTGTTCTCCCTCTCCCCTTTTTCTCTTTCTTTATCCTCCATTTCTTTCTCTTTTTCTCACCTTTTCCTTTTCTCTTTCTTTTACTCCTCCCTTTCTCTCCTTTCTTTTTTCACCTTTCCTTTTCTCTTTCTTTTGCTCCTCCCCATCGCACTTTTCTTTTCCTCTTTTCTCTTTCTTTCTTTTCTTTCTCCCATTCTTTTCTTTTATTTCACCCTTCTTTTTTTCTCTTTTCTTTTTTTCCATTTTCTCTTTTCCTTTTCTTTTCCTTTTTTCTTTCTTTTCTCTCCTTTTTTTCTTTTTTCTTTTTCTTTCTCTTTTTCTTTTCCCTTTCTTTTCCTTTTCTCTTTCTTTTCCTTTCTTTTTTTTTTCTTTCTTTTCCTTCTCCCTTTTCTCTTTCTTTTTCTTTTCGCACTTTCTTTTGTTTCTTTCTTTTCTCTTTCTTTTTTCTCCTTTTCTTTTCTCTTTCTTTTCCTCCCATCTTTTTCTTTTTTCTCTCCCTTTTTCTCTTTCTTTTCTTTCCTTTCACTTTTCTTTTTCTCTCTCCTCTCCTTTTTCTTTTCTTTTCCTCCTCCCATCTTTTTCTTTTTTTCTCCTCTCTTTTTTTTTTTTTCTTTTTCTTTTCTCCCATCTCTTTTTTTTTTTCTCTTTCACCCTTTCTTTTCTTTTCTTTTTTCCTTCTTTCTTTTCTTTTGTTTTCTCTTTCCTTTTTTTTCTTTCTTTTTTCCTCCATCTTTCTTTCTTTTGTTCTTTTTTCTCCTTTTTTCTTTCTTTTTTTCTCCTCCCATCCTCTCTTTCTTTGTTCACCCTTTTCCCTTTTTCTCTTTCCTCCTTTCTCGCACTTTCTTTTGTTCACCCTCTCCCTTTTTCTCTTTCTTTACCTCCTCCCATCGCACTTTCTTTTGTTCACCCTCTCCCTTTTTCTCTTTCTTTTCCTCCTCCCATCGCACTTTCTTTTGTTCACCCTCTCCCTTTTCTCTTTCTTTTTTTCTTTTCTTTTCTTTTTGTTCACCCTTTTTTTCTCTTTCTTTTTTCCTTTTCCTTTTGTTCACCCTCTTTTTTCTCTTTCTTTTCTCTTTCTTTTTTTTTCTTTTTTTTTTCCTTTCTTTTTCTCTCCTCCTTCTCTTTCTCCTCTTTTTTCTTTTCTCTTTCATTTTCTCTTCCTTTTCTCCTCCTTTCTCTCTCTTTGTTCACCTCTCCTTTTCTCTTTCTTTTCTTTCTCCCATCGCTTTTCTTTTGTTCACTCTCTCCTTTTTCTTTTTTTTCTTTTTTCTTTTCTTTTCTTTCTCTTTCTCTTTTTTCTCTTTCTTTACCTCCTCCCATCGCACTTTCTTTTGTTCTTTTTCTCCCTTTTCTCTTTCTTTTCTCTCCTCCATTTTTCTCTTTTTTTCTTTTCTCCCTTTTCTTTTTTTTTCTCTCCTTCTTTGCTCCATCTTTCTTTTGTTCTCTTTTCTCCTTTTTTCTTTCTTTCCTTTGCTCCCATTTTTTTTCCTTTTTTCACCCCTCTCTCTTTTTTCTTTTTCCTCCTCCCATTTTTTTCTTTTTCTTTCCCTCTCCTTTTTCTTTTTTCTTTCTTTCCTTCCTTTTCTCTTTCTTTGTTCCCTTTTCTTTTTTTCCTCTTTCTTCTTTCCCTCCCATCGCATTTCTTTTCTTCACCTTTTCCTTTCGCTTTTCTTTTTTTTCTCTTTTCCTTTTCTTTTTTTTCTTCCTTTTCCCTTTCTTTTTTCTTTCTTTTTTCTCTTTCTTTTCTCTTTTTTTTTCCTTTCTCTTTTCTTTTTTTCCTTTTTTTCTCTTTCTTTTTTTTTTTCTTTTTTCCTTTTTCTCTTTTTCTTTTGTCCTTTTCCCTTTCTTTTTTTTCTTTTTTTCCCTTTTTTCTCTTTCTCTTTCCTTTTCTCCTTTCTTTTTCACCTTTCTCTTTCTTTGCTCTTCTTTTGCTTTCTTTTTTCTTTTTCTTTGCTCTTCTCTTTTTTTGTTTTTTTTCTTTCCTTTCTCTTTCCCTTTTCCTTTTCTCTTTTGCTTTTTCTTTTTCTCTCCATTTCTCTTTCTTTTCTTTCACCTTTCTCCCTTTTCTCTTTCTTTTCTCTTTCCATTCCTTTTCTTTTCTCTTTTTTCTTTTCTCTTTCTCCCTTTTCTCTTTCTTTCTTTTGTCTTTTCTTTTCTTTTTCTTTTCTTCTTTCTCTCCCCTTTTCTCTTTCTTTTTCTTTTTCTTTTTTTTCTTTTTCTCTTTCTTTTCTCTTTCTTTCTCTCTTTTCTCTTTCCTTTCTTTTTCTTTTCTTTTTTTTCTTTCTTTTTGCTTCTCTTTTGCTTTTCTTTTTTTTTCTTTTTTTCTTTGCTCTTCTTTTTTTGCTTTTCTTTTCTTTTCTCTTTATTTTGATATTTTTTTTACGTTTCTTTTTTTTTTTTCCTTTTCTTTTACTTACTTTTCTGTTTCTTTCTTTTTTCTTTCTTTACTTTTATTTTTCTTTATTTTTCTTTTCTATACTTTTTTCTTTCCTTTTCTCTTTCTTTGCTTTTCTTTTTTCTTTCCTTTTCTCTTTCCTTTACTTTTGTGTTTGTCATCTCTTCTGCTTTCGCTCTAACACGTCATTGGCGGAAAACAGGCTGGCAATGATTTATACCTCTTAATCTAAACTTGTAACTTTTTCTTATCAGGGAGCAAATTCTGAATGTCGCTCTCCTACATTATCTGAGATTTCTCTTGAATTTAACATCTAGTTGGACTGAAATTCACCCCACGCTCCAGGCTTTAAATTAAATATATATACGATCCATCGGTACTGTACTGTACTGTACTGATGCGGCATTCACCCTGGGCGGATTGAGCCGGCTTCTTCCTGTTATGAGAAGATTGTTGGGATAAATTACAGAAATAGAATTTGCCCAGGCCTACTCGGATAACATTCTTGCTTGCCGGGGATTCCCACAGACGCAGAGACAGGAACGACCAAAGCCACCGGTTACCGATGCAGACGCTCCTTGGATTTTCACCAGGCTCTTGTTAGCCGGCATGTGTGTCAGACCTGTCCACCTTGGGTGGCCCCTACCGGAACGAACTTCCGTGCGGCATGGCTCTGACACTACCGTTACACCCCCACCGACTGTGAAGTAAGGGTTGTACTTTGGGGGTTACAGTACCAAGTGTTCCCAAGCGGTCCCCATCTAAGTACTGACCTGGCTCTACGATGCTTAACTTCGGTGATCGAACGAGAACCGGTGTTTCAGCGTGATTTGACCGTAAGCGATCCATCGGTAATGATGGTGGAAAAACATTCGGTTCCTAGGACTGCTGCAGAAGACTCACATCGACTCCTGCTAAGTCCTACATTTAAAGAAGCCAGATTAGACTAAAAACGGCATACTGATGCAACATCTGGTATAGAGCTGTCAAGCTGACAATTTAAGGTCTTCATAGAGGCTTTAGGATCTATGTGGCTTTACACCATTTACACAGAGAAAATTTCGTAAACTTCTCGTTAATTTATCGCTATTTCTATATCAAATATTTTAAGAATCTACATCTATTTGAGACCTTCACAGCAAAGACACGCCATGCCACATACTTTGGTATAAATCATCTGTATTCACTTTGTATTCCATTAATAAGGAGGAAGTTCCATTCAGATATCTTCTTTTCGAGACCTGCTGCTCTATGAGACTAACTTCTAAGAGGATTCTGTACTAATATCTTACCCCCCACCCAAATCTAGGTTAAAAAATTTATTTCCTGCATACACTGCTCTATTTAACACGTCCACTAACGTTCATACAACAACCTCATTCAGTAATTTTCCAACTTGAGTGTCTTTTGGAAATTGTGTTGCGGGAAGAATTAGTAAAAAAATAAATTTTTTTTCTCGAAATATTTTGATGTTTACTTTCCTTATTGTGCGTCAGGCATCACCCAATTTTTCTGAGTTTTCACATTTATGAGGGTATATTGTCATCCCCAATTTGACTGTTTCGCAACTCATAAGTGTCGCTAAACATCCGATTGCCTCAAGCCGGGATCGAAACCCGGTAGAGAGGAAGGTGAATTTTTGCGTATTCATTCTTTGGATGGCTTAGTTATTTTGTTTTCTTCATTGTTTCCCTTAATCATTAAGGATAAATCCTCTTTGTTTATAATATTATCTACGTGATAAAATCCTCGAGAGTCACTCAAGCTAGAGAGTTACGAAATGTGGTTGTTACAAGTGGTTACAGGGAGGGATCAAGTGGTGACTTCTATATGTAGGACACATGTAAATATTAAGATTTTTTTGATCAGGAAGGAACCATTCCAGGAGTCTCTTACACAATGTAACAATTATGAGGAAGAAACCGTCTTAGTGGAACTACTTCCTTATCAATGGAATATGAAGGCAATGAGGATAAGTCTTGTTAGTGTACCTCTTCTAGCAGAACGAAGTTTTGACAGTGTAACAACATTTTCTCTTCCCTAGTTTCGCACTTCCGGCAAGGGCAACTTTTGCGACGTATCCAGCAGGCTGATAATTTTTTTCAAAAAATGTATTACTGGTAATAATATTTTTCAAATATTATTTTTAAAAAATGTATTGCTGGTAATAATTTTTTCCAAATATTTTTTTTTCAAAAAAAGTACTGCTTGTAAAATTTTTTGCCAAATACTATTTTTTTTCAAATAATGTATTGCTGGTAAAAATATTTTTCAAATATGTTTTTTTCTTTAAAAAAAATATGTATTGCTGGTTATATTTTTCAAAATATTTTTTCAAAAAATATTTTGCCTGTAATATTTATTGCCAAATATTTCTTTTTCAAAAAATGAATTGCTTGTAATATTTTTTTCCCAGAAAATTAATGTTGGTATTGAAACATATTTTTGTACTTTTATAGTGCTTTGACCTTTTTGGGGGGAGGGAACATGGTGTGACAATCATGGCTCTCCACAATCTCCTTTCCTTTGTAACTCTTAATTAAATTTGTATTTTTGCTATCTCTTCTAACCCCTGTTCTTTGCTACTTTTCTTTGTTTCTCAATAGGTTCCCTGAGTGACAAATATACTAAGCTCCTTCTCCTTATTATGTTAAATGGTTATTTCAACTTCCTCTTTTTGATACTACGTACAGAGCGAGGCGGGGAGGACGGACGTTTTTGAAATATCTAAATACTGCCGTCCCCTCTGTCCCATCCTATATAAATGTCGTTTTTCTTTACTTTCGCTGTAAACATTTAGTCTTTTATCATATGTTCACTTCATTCTCAGCATACTTCTGTAGAACTATATTTCTGTTGTTCAAATCTCTTTTTCAGTGGTGCCAAGCATTTAATATCATTTATGATGATTGATATTACATAACAGCTCAATACTTCTTTGTTTCTAATGAAATGTCCTTGTTTCATACTACTTTGTCTAGATTTTGGATGATACCTTTCACTATTTCAATGACTTCGCATTTCAGTTTGTTTTGCTTTGTTTTACAGAATATCAACCTCAAAGGGTTATTTAATGCCGACAATGTTTTATTACTGGTAATATTTTCTTCAAGAAATGTTTTGCTGGTAATAATATTTTTTTAAATATTTTTTTTCCAAAAAAGTATTGCTGTTAATATTTTTTTACGAAAAATGTATTGCTGATAATTTGTTTTTCAAATATGTTTTTTTTAAAACAAAATGTATTGCTTATAAGATTTTTTTCCAAATATTTTTTTTCAAAAAATGTATTGCGTGTAATAATTTTTGCCAAATATTTTGTTTTTCAAAAAATGTATTGCTGGTAATTATTTTTTCAAATATGATTTTTTTTTAATTGTATTGTTGGTAATATTTTTTTTTCAAAAACTGTTTTGCTTGTAATATTTATGCCAAATATTTTATTTTCAAAGAAATCTATTGCTTGTAATATTTTTTTTCCAAAAAATGTATTGTTGGTAAGAGTTTTTTTCCCAGAAATTCAATGCTGGTATTTAAACACATTTTTAATTTTTATAGTGTTTTGACCCATTTGCTGGGGTGGGAGGAACTATTTACCCATAGCTGGGACCCTGACAGGTGGACCTGGGAACACCAGCAATTAAAGGTGGTTACATGTTACTCAAAACCTCCTGATCAGCGACCCTGCTGTAAGGTGTAGTTTATCGGCATACTCAGGACGCGGATGTAGTTTAACGTTACACCCAAGACGGTGGCATTTCAGTTAAAACAATTCCTAGATATTTAAATTTCTGTACATGATGCTGATAACCCCAATTCGGATTTCGCAGCTTTCGCTGTTTCTTTCGCTGACAACCATACATTCTCTCTTCTTATAATTTGACATTTTATCTTTTCTACTCACTTTTTCTACGTACTTTAGTTTCCATTCTGCGTCAGCTATCAACATTGTGTCATCGGCATATCTAATATTGTTAGGATTATGGCCGCCAATAATGAATCCTAGTAGGACTTATAATTCTCTCCGAATCACCTCACTATATAAGTTGAATAAATCTGGCGAGAAGTCACCCTTTCTATTTTTGTGTATATATTCTTTTCTAACCGTATGAGTAGAGGATTTGTGTTACTGAACCTTCTTACGGGCATTGTTGCCATTCGAAGGATTTATCTAAAGCTGATTATTGATATAATCTCATATAAAACTCCCAATTACATTGAATATTATAGGATTACAGTCCGTACAGGTAATGGCTCTATATAACATTTCTTATAAGTTCTGCTAGACAATTCCGAAGATTTTAGTTATGTGAAGAATTCTGTTATATGCTCTGGTAAAAAATGCGGACAACTTAAAACTCATTGTTTCAGTCATTACATACTACTGCACGACGTTCGCACTTTGATACGGTGTAATGGTTAACAAGCTTGTCTAGTTAGATCAACTACGATGGAGAAATCAGTTCGATCCTCATGCTTTTTGGCCTTGTGCCACATCTAAACTACACTTATAATTTTTTTTCGGTCACTTCAACGTGGTGCAATGGTTAAACAAGCCTTTCTCGCTAGATCAGTTACAACTAAATAGTGAGTTTTATTCTCATTGGGTGCTCGACACTTTAGATCCTGTGGCACATTTAAGCTTGTCTTACTGGAACAATTACAACTGAATAGTGAGTTTGACCCTCACTGGGTGCTCCACACTTCCGGCCTTGTGCAATATTCAAGTTACGTTTAGAAAATTATATCAAGCTTGTCTCTCAGGATCATTTACGACTGCATTGTGATTTCGATCCTTACTAGTTGCTCTATAAATTCTGCCTTGTGCCACATCCAATCTACGGTTAGAAAATAATTCAGGGCACTTTGACATGGTGTAATTGTTAGTAGGCTTGCCTAGCAATTAAAACTGAATAGTGAGTGTCCCACACGTTCGATCATGCGTCACATCCAAGCTACGCTTAGAAAACCATTTAGGACACTTCGATGTGATGTAATGGTTAACAACCTTGTCTCATTAGATTTATTACGACTGGAGAGTGAGTTCGATCCTCATACTTTCAGCCTTATACCACACATGAGCTAGACTTAGAAAATCACCATATTTACATGTGAAGTTATACTCAATATAGTAATGAAGACTTAGTCTTTGTTGCATACTAGTCTTGGAGAATGATAAATATCTAAACTATCTATCTCAAAATACAAATTTTACTGATGTTAAAATGAGAGCTATGGTTGCCAATGTTTTGACGAATATTCGATTTTAAAATATCTAAAATAATACCTATGAGTGTGAAGCTATATTAGCGGTTATTGGTGAGTTAAAGTGGACCAGAGAAACGAAATCGAATTTCGCTCTACACGGCTGCATTCCCTTTCGCACCAATCTGAAAAAATCTGTGTCTTTTATTTGAAAGACCACGACCTATATTTACCCCCACCCCCACCCAGTTATTCGTTAAATATAACTAGGTGATCTCTCTAGTTCTGTTTGAAACACAGAATTAAGAGTAGGATAAATGTATATTTGAAACTGTAAAGAAGACATAAAAAAGGATCTCCACCACTTTTCCCCGGTCTAGAAATGATAATTAACCAATTAGAAAGAGAATCTATGGTGAAACATTGATCCTTTAAGTTTTGATTGGATATGATATTAATAATAATGATATTAAAAAAAAAGAAAATACTTAATTGGGATGAGGACAATTTCATATATGTATTCGGGAATGATCTAAGTGAAAACATATCTTCTTCAGACTGTTAGCGGTCATGGCTCACTAAAATTTCCGGTCCTTTGTAGCTCTCAATAAATTGTGTCTTTTTGTTAAATTGTCAGCATCGTTTAAGATCGCTTAAGATTAACCCCGGCATTGTATTGAAAATGAATCCTATCAGCAAGAATTCTACAATCATGTGTACATTCATTTAAAAAATTATAAGAAATTATTTTCTTTCTGAATTGATTTGATTTTGAGCCGGTGAAAAACATCTTTCTGATACCCACCGCCATTCAATTGCTTGTATCGTCCTAACTCAGCTCAAAATGAAAATTTAACCTTACCCTAACGTGTAGGCCATATTTAATTTTAATCTTAAACTATTGAAATTTACTTTGTTTAATAAAAGCATCATTTTTTATCCATTATCACAATTTTTAAGAAATTATATGTTTTCTTGAATCATTATGATTAGCAAAATATTTAAAATGTTTAAAATATTTTGCTTTTAAATATTTTGCTAATCGTAATGATGAACGAATACATACTAATTTTTAAAAAGTTACTCCAATAATTTTTTGTAAAATAAAAATAAATAAATAAGATAGCCGATATATTTGCTACACTTTATATTTCCGTGTCTTTTAGGATACGTTATTTACATCAATATGTGAACATAAAATTCCCAGTTAATGAATGAACTCGTGAAGTGGAATTTCTCTGCACGCCCATTTGAAAAGAATATGACAATTTTCATATGACTACGACCATCTGATAATAGTCTTCTGATATTCATATTTTTTTTTATTATTTGCCTACAAGCAATGCGATACTGCGGCTAAGACGCAAGTGGCTACTGGAAGTGAAAGAAAAAAATAAGAGAAAAGGTTTCACGAAAGCGAATGGAGATTGACATAGTATTTGAATGTTTGTATGAAATGGGTTGTAGGGGAACAAACAACTGAAAGTTCAGTGCGTGAGAAGAAACTAATACAATAGAACTAGCTGTTTCAATATTAAAAGGATGAGGCCTATTTGCTAATCTTAAATTCATGCAGTCCTACGACGAAACTCGTTAAATAATTGCTATTAAATTTTTCCGAGAAAAGTGTTGTGGATACCGAGAATGGAATCCTGCACAAATAAACAAACAACGCCAGAAATTGAGATACAAAAAAATAAGTGTATCAACGTAAGAATACTGACTTGAAGTGAATATTAGTAGTCCAGGAATGCGGGTTAGTAGAAAGTATATGAACAAGTCTCTGTAAGTAAAGCCGTAATCATCTCTCTCTTTCTCTCTCTCTGGACTCTTTCTTGTATAACTCTCTGAGAAAAACCTGTGTCTGTTTCCGTATCTCTCAACCTGTCTCAACGTATCTCAACGTATCTCGGTATTTAATATCCCACCCACGAGGAATACATGTGGCACAAGGCCGAGTTTAAAGTTGATTTCTCCGAGCCCGTAGGCTCGGCCAAAAATATACCCTTTGAACCCGCTTAGACGGGTTCAGGGCCTGTCTACCTCCCCGGACGAAACCTTGCCCTTCGGCAAAGCTTCGAGACTGTATCTCAACAGCAGGTATTCTCTCTGTCAGTATAAGTATACTTTGGACGAGTCTATCTTATGTAAAAAGGGGAGAGCCCCCACAACAAAAAGACAGAGGGAAGTCACGTCATGGCGGGGGAAATTGATTAGGAATGTGATACCAGATCAGGAATAATAACATTACAAACACTTTTTTAAAAAAATATATTTTAAATCTTTAGATATAGAGCAGGTGAACCAGACGAGATGCAACAGCAATATTCAATGCACGAACGAATGGTTGATTTATAAATGTGCAAGGTGGAATCTGGTGAGAAACATTGTGTGAAACGACATAGGAAAGAAAATTTATATAGTAGCAGACCTAGCAATTGATTCAATATAACTTCACTTGGAGTCAGTGGAAAACCTAAGGCTGATTTTGTTTTCCTGCAGGTTAGCATCGGCCATGTTGATGGAAGTCAAAAAAAGCTTCTCTGTCATTAGGAAACTATAGCAGTTTCGTTTTGTAGGAGTTAATTTTAAAAGCCATTTCTTGCCTCACTTTAAAACAGATTGGAAGTCAAATGAGAACTGCCAGTTTTATATGTAAAATGAATCCTGGACAAACCCCTCAAAAATGAAGGAGAAACTTTAGAAAATTTGAAGGATTCTAAGAATAACATGAATTGAACATAGAAATAATGAGTAAGTTTAGTGATAATGGATAAAAAGGGACGCTTTTACTTATTATCAGAAAGAGACAGAGGATTTCCTGTATTGAAAAGGAAATTAAGATAAAGAAAATGTAGGAAATTAATAAATAAAAACAATGTTGAACTTTTATGTATTAACGTCCCTTTTATATGGCAGTGGATGCTGAATAATCTCCTCACAGATGAAGAAGAGGCTTAAGAAAATGTGGTTCTACAGAAGGAAGTTGAAAATACTATGGCCTGAACATGTAAGTAACGAGGATGTTTTAAGAAAAATAAAAAAAAAAACAAAAAAGAGGCTTATGCCGAAAAACAATAAGACGACAACAAAGAACAGATGATACCTCATTTCCTCCTAAATGAACTTGAAGAATATTACTTTCACAGTAGATATTAAAAGGCGGATGGCACATAAAGTAACAGAGAATAACCGAGGTTTTATCAATGGATAACAAAACAAGGTGTAGGGGCAATAATGCAAAAAGGAAACTTAATAAATCGGTATCACCCCGAAGCAAGGCAGTACAGACACTAACATTTAACGGTTTATGGGGTGTAGAGGAACTAGGAACAGAATTATTAATAAGGAGAAGGAGAACATAGCATTCAGGAGAACAGTAGATAGTTATTGACATTGCATTTAATTTTTTCACATTAAAGTTGACGGGAAAGCATGGATCTGGAAAATAGTTCCACAAGCGAGAAGTGCGAGAAAAGAAACTGTTAGCATAGAAATTACGGCTGCATCTATCTAGCACCATTGTAAACTGATGCGATCTCGCTGTCAGATTTGTATTTCGCTTAAATTCATACAGTCGAGGTACCATAAGTAAGAACTCTTCCGAACGATTACTATGAAAGGATACTGACGCTATGGAGAGCCGTTTTCTCCCACGTTCTCGAAGATAAAGAAGAATAACATATATATAAATGAATAGCAAAATTAAAATCTAAAAGGTTACTTAATTGAGCATCCTCGGTAGGACTATGGGATGAATGAGTTAAATTTGCAATCCCACGTACATGAGGTTCGTAGGGAAATTGTTCAGTCTCCACTCCCCCCCGGCACATCACTACTGAGACACATCAGGAACTAAACCTGACCGTCTAGCTTTAATTACTATGGGGAAAGATGCACATTACTGAGGCGACATACCCCTTGGAGCTAAGTGTAATGAGAGATACGCAAATTTGAGATTATATTTAGTGTGCTTATCTGTCTTTCTCCATAATAATATAATGATAGAATATGTTTGGCTATAATAATATAATATTAGTAGGAAGCATCAGTTTAACTCAAGAAATAATGGCAGCACCATTTGGTCAAAATACCGTCCTGTTCTGACCAGTGTTTGGGGTGGCTTTACAGTTCGATCTCGGTTTCTTCCGTAGATATATCAAAGTTAAAACCTGAAAGGGGCATTTTATATAGCTTCTGCTTCCTGCGATGGTCTCCGATCTCCGTTGTTTTTTTTTTCTTGTCACTTGTAACTCCTACTTGTACAGCATAGTGACGGCCGCTACGATTGTCTGCCACCTGTCCCCTGTTACCAGGATCGATACACAAGTTAAACAAAAGAATACCGAGATAAATATCACCGTCGAAGACAGTCCATGGCGTCCGACATTGTCAGTTGGTCAGATGATCACGGACTTTAACCCATAAAATGAAGGGTTCCGTTTTGCGCTCCCACCGAGTGATGAGTCTGTAGTTACCCCTCCAGACCGCATGTTATATAGGGGCGTGCGAGACTAGATTGTATATATATATATATATATATATATATATATATATATATATATATATATAGAGAGAGAGAGAGAGAGAAGTTAAACCCTAGAGAGCCAACAAACCTACCATGGTTTAACCCTAAACGCATCGTCAGGGATTTTTTAGGTGACGATCACAAATGAAACCTTGTTAGGTTTGTTTGGCTCTCTAGGTTTAACTAGGTTCTCTACTCATTGTATTGAGCAATTTATTTTGTTGTCAACTTCTTTAATATTTCCCTTTTCTATCAAGATTAATGCTCGACAAACGTACATATAAGTTTTAGATTAAAATAAAATTATTTTCATTTTTCATTCAAAATACTCTATTTTAGGAATACGTTTTCACATATGGAAAAGGGACGCTGATCTTGAAAAATTTCAGTTATCTGTTTTGATTAGTCCTCTTATGTCCATCGTCTTTTCATGTTGAATTGAATATAGTCTAATGTTAATTATGTTTTTTTATGAATATGTTCTGAAGATGGCCTACTAGACCGAAACGTCCGACGTTGACATTATATTAACATTAAAACAAGCATAATTGCATATTAGGATTTTTGTTTGTTTTTTCCGTATATTTTTCTTCATACTGTCGGATCTATATCCATATATTTGCTTACACACACACACACGCACACACACACACACACACACACACAACATATACATATATATATATATATATATATATATATATATATATATATATATATATTGATATCTAGAAGAAACCTCACCAGAATGCAGAAAGCACTGGACGGCCGTTTCGTCCTATATTTGGGACTCATCAGCAGTGGGCATCCACTACCGAGAATTGAAACCCCCTCAGTTACGTTTCTTTTAGACTCGATGAATTATTTAATTATAATTATCTGAAATCCTCCTAATTTTCTATCACTTGTATATTTTTGCTTGAACCGGCCTCTAATGCTCTGGAAGGAGCGGTTTGCTGATAATAGTCGTGGCTCGTCTGGGCACAGTCCTATGGGTAAAAGAGAAACTCGGATGAGTTCCACCAAGGAATATTTGATCGAGCGGCGCTATATCAAGTCGGATTCGCTACCGATTCCTCACCGAGACCCGTTGAAAAAATTGGTATGACGTTTGCCTGATAACGTAACTTTCCGGGTTTCAATTCTTGGTAGTGGATGAGCACTGCTGATGAGTCCCAAGCAAATAATCACTTTCGCACTGGATAATGTTACCGTAGACATGCTACAACGTGTTTGGCAAGAGCTTAACTATTGACTTGACAAGTGCCGTGTCGCACGGTGGTGTGCATATTGAACACTTATGAGATCGGTCCTATAATAAATTTGTGATGTTTGACACCTAAACTCTTCAATATCGTTGAGTTAAACTTAGTAGTTTTCAAGATAATTGTTTTTAAAATGATTTCACATGTTTTGGAAAACCCTGTATATTTATTTTTCCATAATGATATATACCCTGATATGTTATTGTAATTCATTCCGCGATATTTCTTCAGAAATTTCGCAAAAGATTCTAATCAGTGTCTTAAAGCATCCATGGAGTTTCAAAAAAGAAGCACACGACCATTTTGTATGGAGATTTTTCAGGCATCGAAGCCTCAGCATGATTCTTCGGCACTTCCTTATGTTTTAGATTTATAGCTATAAGAGAATATTTTCCTTGACTTTCGAACTCCAGTTTCAGTGTCTTTTTCTTCATTGCTTTATATATTCTGGATTGTTTATTTTTTCTTCTTGTGGTTCTCTTAATATTTCTAATGCTATTCGAACGTGGATAAATATTAGGTTGACATTTCCACTGATTCGAAATACCTGTAATCTTTTATTTGCGCATGAGACCTAGTTCAAGATCTTGTTATCGCCAAGCCGGATCTGAAATCAAAACATCAAATACTGGTTATGTCGAAGCAGTATATACAAAAGTCGCAGACGAAACAATTAAGCATGTATATTTTCACTAATGACGCTGTTTTATCTATTTGCCTCTCTATAATTCTGTTTGTATGCACTGATAGTATAGCAGTTAAAATAGTGTAAACAGCGGTGCAGTTTCGAATTCAGGTCGAGTTATCTTTATAAATTTTACTATCGAACGAATACTTTTGTAATCCATCATTTCCATCTCTAGCTATGGGTGAAATACTATCGCTGATCGACTGACCTCTGTTACTTAGCAGTGAAGGTGAGATCTTAAAAGAAGCGTGAAATCAAGAGCATCCAGAAGGTATGACCAGAAGAAGCACTGAACGGCTCCAAATGTTTATTTCATGTATTATCTGTTATCTGTATTTCATGTATTATCTGTTTTTCAAATATAAAATATATCAGTTTCTCACATTCCTAAGATCTACGCCCTATATGATCCCACCCTACTTGAGTCTTATGGGCATACACTGAAGGTGTTGGCCCTTAGCAACAGCAAACACCTCAACTCACTGTGTAAAGACATGTTAATACTGCAATAGCTTCAGTATAGGTTACTGAACTCAGGAATAAACGTGATTTCAAAATATACAAACATGAATCTATGCTTATATATATATATATATATATATATATATATATCGTTTCATATCTATCAATCTATCTGTCTATCTATCTATTTTACATGCGTGCACACACACACACACAGACACACACACACACACACATATATATATATATAAATATATATATATATATATATATATATATATATATATAAATATATATATTACAAAATATACAAACATGAATCTATGCTTATACATATATATATATATATATATATATATATATATATATATATATATCATGTTTCATATCTATCAATCTCTGTCTATCTATCTATTTTTTACATGCGTGCACACACACATATATATATATATATATATATATATATATATATATATATATATATATATATATATATATATATATATATATATATATATATAATACATTAAAGGTTAATGGTCAGGTATGATTCAGACCAGGAAACAGTAGTAATAAAAAGTGCTCAATACACGTGTGACAATATTAAAAGTAAAAATAGAACGTGAAGCTTTTAAATTTTAAAATTAGGAGGTCATTTAAATCGGCTGCCTTGGTTTCAAATTTACGGTATCCTCAGGTGATCTTAATCAAATGAACTCTTAACGCTATATTTTTTATTTTAAAAAATAACGAACGCTATATTATGTTTAAAAGAATATTAACAAACGCATGACGTTGGGTT
>CAHIKZ030000143.1:777500-810000 GCA_903632075.3 Acanthosepion pharaonis | reverse complement strand
GGAAACGTACGAATATTACCATTAGCATTAGAGATGAGGAAGACATATACTACACTTTTTTTATTTACATTGTTTGGACTGTTATCATCTTCATTGCCATATTCACAATGTTTCAGCCTTTGTACGCTCAGGCCGTCTTCTGGCGCAGTAGATAAACACTTTAGTTAGATCCAGTGACTAGACCCAAGGAGATGGGAAATCAATACAAGTCCACAGAAGTGGTGGAACAAAAACTTGGAGAGGAGAGTAAAAAAGGGAAATAACTGAGACACCCGGAAGATGCATGGGATATAGAACTAGAAAAATCTACCTCGGGGGATAAAATAAAGGGTTCAATTCGAAATTCCAGTCACCTACAGAGGCCGAAACGTTGTGAATATGGCAATGAAGTTGAGGATAACTTAATGTAATGCAAGTAATCCTAAATACTCATCACAGAGATATAGACAGATTCTAAAATTTCATCCCAGAGTGGGGGCCAGGGATTAAAAATTGGGCGAAAATTGTGTAGCACTGGCTGCTCTATGAAAGATAAGCAAATATTTCCTTATAAGGAAACAATTTATATCCCCATTAGCATTATCTATGTGGAGAAACAGCACTATATTTGATCCCAGCCCTATGGCTACTGAGCAAATAAATACATAACTTATGTAGACATGGCTGCTCGGTCGATGATAAGCGAATTTTTCCGTAGACGGTAACGGCTAATATTACAATTAGCATTCATGCCGGCTTTCTACGTAAGATTCAGGGATACGGTATGGCAGAACACTTATTTGATTTAATCCAGACATTACTGTCAAATAGTGAAATAAATGTCGTCCTAAACGGGATCTCCTCCAATAACTTTCATACGAACGCCGGTGTTCCCCAGGGGTATCTCCTGAGCCCTAGGCTGTTTCTGATCTTCATCAACGATCTTCCTGATATCATAGGTTCTCAAGTAGGCATCTACGCAGACAACACTACCATTTACTCCTTTCTCAATAGTAAATCCGGCATTGCTCACAAAGTTAACATGGCCGTTGGTCTCTGTTGAAGCTTGAATAAGCATGGAATAATAATAATACAACACAAAATGTACGCAAAATGTCAATGAAAAAAGGTGGTTTTTGACTGAAGACTGTTCCTGATAATCGGGCAGAGTCTTGGAAAATCTTCCGTCGTCTTCCGGTACCAACCCATATTTATATGGTCGGTAGTAAATCATCCTCCAAGGCTGTGGTTGACTGAGGCTGATAATGGCTTGTAAATGTCTCGCCTGAGTTCATCCTCCAAATCAACAAATCTACCATTCGTCCTTTCATTGAATACCGCTGCCATATATGGTCTCCTGCCCACACTGTTCATCTCGAGGTCCTCGACAAAATCCAAAGATGGATATGCAATGTTATAGATCCTGACCTGGCATCTAGTCTCCAGTGACATTCTCACAGAAGTGATGTGACATCCCACTGTCTCTTCTACAAAAATGTCCATCGCAACAGCTCTGACGAGCTATTTTCCCTGATGCCCGACTGCTTGGCATTTCTGTCGCAGCATTTTACTGCCTAAACATTTAAATATAGCCGCATCTTTTACTCCAACAGCATCTTCTCTCTCACTTCCCGACAGTGGAAGTCCCTCTTTTTCTTACTTGTTTCTCTGATAATTATAATCTTCAGAAATGTAATGTAATATCAATCGACATCTTCTGATGCCTTGATCTTGTTCCCCGTCCTTCTCTTTATCCTTTCATAAAACACCCCACATTACTCTCACGCACTTTAATCTCTCGCGTGCTAGTGGCACTCCCGCCATTATTGGGATTAAATTCTTATAAAAAAAAAAAAAATGAGGAGAACAGATACTACATTTCGATACTATCCTGATGGACAGATAGTAAATAAAAGTTTACCTTGTGCAGCATTGGGTGCTCGGCTAATGATAAGCAAATGATTCAATAGAAGGATCAGATTATATACCAATTACCATTGTAAATATTACCCATCGACAGTAGCAGACTTGTCTTCGTTGAATGGCGTGGTTGAAATATCTACCTTGCTGTATTCTGTATTCAGTTTGTCTCATGGTCGCATTTTTCATAGAGTTCTTGTGATCTGTTCTACATGCTTCTGAGTATTGATTTGTGAACTGATATCTTGTTCTTTCTCGACACTTTTTCGATACAATCCATAGTTTAATTTTATTATGTATTTATTTGTCTTTTAACGGAATATGAACACCTTATAAGTCAGTTAATAGCGAAATTTAATTTTCTTGGAAATATTAGTCATTTCTTTTACAAAAATATATTGCTGGTATTGTTTTTTTGAATGTATGGATGTTAATTTATTTTAGATGTATTGCTGGTATTTTTTTTAAATGTATTGCTCTAAATATTTTTAGAAAAATATATACTGGTAATTTGTTTAATGTATATCTGGTAATTTTTATTTTTCTTATTATTTTGCAAAAATGTATTTCTGTAATTTTTTTTCCAAAAATGTGTTGCTGGTAATTTTAATTTTTCTTATTGCTTTATAAAAATATATTTGTTTTTAAATGTATTGCTAGTCATTTTTTTTTTTTTTTTTAGTTTTTTCCACAAATCTATTTCTGGTAATTTATTTTTAAAATTGGAATGCTGGTAATTCCATTATTTTTTTAACTTTTTTTTACAAAAATGCATTTTTAGTAATTTTTTCCTAAAATAAAATGCTGGTAATTATTTTTTTCAACAATATAATTTTTGAAATTTTATCTGTTGCTGGTAATATTTTTTTAATAAAAATATATTGCTGGTATTTTTACTATAAAAAAGTATTTTCATACTTTCATATTGTTCTGACCATAGTTTGGGGGTTAAATATTTGACTATAGTTGGGATCTTAACAGGTGCTACCATGACCCTAAAAAACGATCAGAGAGCTTGCTACCGGGTGTAGTTTATCGTCTTATCCAGGACGCTTCATAGATTGACAAGAACAATCTGTTTTCTGCACTGGTGAGATGAGACAGGGATTAGCAAGATAAAAACTCTGCATGCACAAATCCAATTCGCCTTTGTGCCGCACATGACCTGCGATTTCTTTCACAATTCAGAGATATCTGCCGGATATGTTCAGCTGATTTTCGTCTTTGCAAGCTCACGAACTATTAAACCTGTCTATTCACTATTCAGCTTCATTTCTTAATTGGGATGCTGCTATTAATTTGAAACTTATTTTTAATCTTTAGATTTTAGTTGGTGGATTGAGGAAAGAAGAAAAAAAGAATTGGGTTCAAGAAGACAGGAAGTAGGGATTGATGTTTCTGAAGATTGTAGTCAACAGGGAAGCAAGAAATCGGAAGGGAGTTCCACAGTTGAGAAGTGCGAGAAATAATGTTAGAATAGAAGTTGCGGTTGCGTCTAACTAGTTCAACAGTAAAACGTTGCGATCTAGTTATCAGTTTAGTAGCTTGCTTAAATTCATATAGACATGTCAGTGAGTGGCTGATGTCGTGATACCTAGACGGGATCGGTTACATTAGAGACTATTATTTGAATTTTGTTAAAAGGAGAAACAGACCAGTTTGGGCAACAGTATTCAATGCACGGTCAAATGGTAGATTTTTAATGTACAAGAAGGATTCCATGAAACTTAGATATTCAGGTAATCGCGAGAAAAAATTATATAGTCTATATGTTATAATTTATTGAAATCACTGAGGAAAATCTTTAAAGACCTTGAAATAGTTACAAACGAGAGAACCAATGTCAGTATGTCTAGCTTTCAGCGGATTGACCAGAATAATTTGTGAACATCATGATTGATTAATTTGTGTGCTAACAGCTTAGAAAAAGATGATAATTATTTTTTTAGCTATGACCAAATGTCTTGGAATTGTTAATAATATATTTATGGATATCTGCCTGAATTTCTCGGATGCAGAAATATCATTACATGCACAATTTATATTCAGACTATTTTCCTCATCTGTTTTTGGTCATCACACAGGGAAAAAAGCCTAGTGGATTAAAGCGTTTGTTTGGAAATTTAGTGACATAATAATTGCGAGTTCAGTTCCTGCGCTGTTCAGTGTGTACTTGAATTCGGGTAGAAACGGGCGAGCTAAAACTGAACGGCACTAAAAATAAGAACTAAACGTTATCTGCAGATATGGCCCGTGGAATAAAAACATCCTACGCCGTAGATTCAATAAAGTGTTCAGATCATAATTCCCTGTAGGTTAAACATATCAATATACGCCTGGGGAAGGCGGGAGGGCACAACAGCCAAAACGTTGTGATATGAACAACAAAAATGTGAACAATTGTCAGAATATAAGTAGGGTATATAAACTTTTTGATATCATAAATTTGTCTTCTAGAATGCACAACTATGCGTTTTGCTTCTTTGAGGGTTTTAATCATATCACTAGAAACAAGGCAATAAAGTCTCACGGACGCAAGATGTTACCGGGTGTGAGAAAATATGAAAGAATAATACATTAGTAAGGGAATAAAACAATAAAAAAAACATGAATTTAGAAAACTGAAGATAAGGATTAGGTTAGCACTGAAATTTATGAATGTTAGTGTTGAATGAAAAGCAAATAGCAGAAGAGAGATTCAGAGGCGAAAACTGCAAAGAAAATATCTAGGTACCAAAGTCTGGGTGTGTGCATATATATATATATATATATATATATATAATTTGAGTATTTAGTCTGCAATCCTTCTTTCATGCACAAATCATTGAATACGACAGACTTTTTTATACAATATCTCATGCGATCTATTTTTTTTTTCTTTTCAAATGATAAATTATATAAAAAACTGTCCGAGTGTTCTTTTTATCAAAGAGCTTACGACTAGACATTTAGCCATTTTCAAGGAGTAAACATTTTAACTCTTAAGTAAGAAATAGTTTGTTACATGTATATTTTATAAAAAGTTTTTTTTTTTTTTTCAAAACACGGTCTAGATATTGTGTCCATATTTATAGTTAATATTATTAAGTGTTGTTTTTGTTTTGTTTTTATTAATAATGCTTCCATTATTTTTAGCTTTTTTGCATGTAGATGATGCTATTATAGTAGTTTGTCAACAAGTATGTTACGAATATTGACTGGTAGGCGTCCATGAATATTTAAATGAGATCTAATTGAGTTATAGTCAGATATATATATATATATATATATATATATATATATATATATATATATATATATATATATATATATATATATAATTTTTTTATTTAGTCTGCAATCCTTCTTTCATGCACAAATCATTGAATACGACAGACTTTTTTTATACAATATCTCATGCGATCTATTTTTTTTTTTTTTTCAAATGATAAATTATATAAAAAAACTGTCCGAGTGTTCTTTTTATCAAAGAGCTTACGACTAGACATTTAGCCATTTTCAAGGAGTAAACATTTTAACTCTTAAGTAAGAAATAGTTTTTTTTACATGTATATTTTTTATAAAAAGTTTTTTTTTTTTTCAAAACACGGTCTAGATATTGTGTCCATATTTATAGTTAATATTATTAAGTGTTGTTTTTGTTTTGTTTTTTATTAATAATGCTTCCATTATTTTTAGCTTTTTAGGCGTTCATGAATATTTAAATGAGATCTAATTGTAGATGATGTCTATTATAGTAGTTTGTCAACTTTTCAAATGATAAATTATATAAAAAACTGTCCGAGTGTTCTTTTTTATCAAAGAATTTTGACTTTTAACTCTTAAATGGTAGGCGTCCATGTTAATATTTAAATGAGATCTAATTGAATAGTAGTTTGTCAGATATATATATATATATATTTAAATATCTAATATATATATATATATATATATATATATATATATATATATATATATATATATATATATATATATATATATATATATATATTGAGTATTTAGTCTGCAATCCTTCTTTCATGCACAAATCATTGAATACGACAGACTTTTTTATACAATATCTCATGCGATCTATTTTTTTTTCTTTTCAAATGATAAATTATATAAAAACTGTCCGAGTGTTCTTTTTATCAAATAGCTTACGACTAGACATTTAGCCATTTTCAAGGAGTAAACATTTTAACTCTTAAGTAAGAAATAGTTTGTTACATGTATATTTTATAAAAAGTTTTTTTTTTTTTATTGTGTCCAAAACACGGTCTTTGATTTGTTTTTATTGTGTCCATATTTATAGTTAATATTATTAAGTGTTGTTTTTTGTTTTGTTTTTATATAATATATATATTCCATTATTTTTTTAGCTTTTTTGCATCATTGAATAGATGATGCTAAATGATATTATATAAAAAAACTGTCCGAGTGTTTTTCAAAGAGCAAGTATTTTCAAGGTTTTTAACGAATATTGACTGTATATTTTATAAAAAAGTTTTTTTTTTTTTCCAAAACACGTCCATGAATTTATTTAAATGAGATCTAATTGATGTAGATGATGCTATTATAGTAGTTTGTCAACAAGTATATATATATATATATATATATATATATATATATATATATATATATATATATATATATATATATATATATATATATATCCTCGCTCGCTCGATTCTTCCGTCGAATCCGACATACGAGGGTCAAGCAGATCAGTTCCCAGGAAACTGACAGCCCGATAAATGCACATTAGAATGGATTATAGTGGTGAAGGTTTCGTGCAGGACCATCCACACTTTTTGAAGGGCCGAATACAGACCTGGTGAACGACCTGCCACAAGGTCCCCAAAAGACCCTCCGCAGATTTTTGTGAATAAAGAGTTGTCCTTCTCCTAGACTAGTTGCCATCCAAGGCTATAGAACCCAGTCTGTACTGCTATTTACCCATAGCTGGAGGGAGAAGAAAAGGATCCATACCTTTCCCAAGGATATTAGCACGTAAGTGAATGTAATGGATTCGTCTGGAATTCGAGCTCCATTACTCTCACTCTCTCTCCCCCCTCTCTCTCTCTCTCTCTCTATATATATATATATATATATATATATATATATATAAAAAGCAAAAAAAACAAAAACAAAAACAAAAACACCGTAAGCTATGTTACAGCGATATTCTAAGCTGTTTAATGTAATCTAATCTGAAGTTTCGACTGATCGATTCTAGGTGTTCGATTAGAAACAGCAATTGTAGCGATCAATTCTAGGGGGCATTCCACAATACTACGAACTTTTGGAACACAATAATCCTTACAGGATATGGCCACTCACTTTATTTTTTCAAAGATTCTAGAATATTAGATTGCATTTTATATGTATTCAGTGAAACCCGAAATTATTCATAACGATGTAAAGTTTTTTTTGGATATCGGAAATAATTTTATTAAAATATGCTTTTCTCTAAAACAATCTCACATATGCAGAGAGTAGGCAGTAAAAACAATGCGAGGTTAATATGGATAAAAAACTGACGGATCATTTGCATTTTAATGATGAATGAAATGGTCAACAGTATAAAAATAACTGATCAAATGGATAGAACAATATCGGAACAGATTTCAGTTTTCTTAGATTAGAAACAGTATCAATGCCATTAAAACGAATATTGATGAAGTTAGTACCATAGTCTCGAATTTCTCTTTCCTTTTTCTCTATTAGCCTCTCTCTCTAACTCTATCTCTTTCTTTCTCCCTCTGTCTGTCTGTCTCCTCATATATATATATATATATATATATATATATATATATATATATATATATATATATTTCATTAAATTAAATAATAGACAAGTTTTATTTTATAAACTCTTTTCATAACGTCTAATAAGTTTTAATAACATTATCATTGAACGAAGAAAATTCACAATATTGATCCATATTTTTTAATATAATCTAAGCTCAATATTGAATTTCTTTTCTTCGTTCAATAATGTTATTAAAACTTAATAGACGTTATGAAAAGAGTTTACATAAAATAAATAGACAACACTTGTCTATATTATTTAATGAAACCTGTATGAATGAAAAGATGCTGCGTAAATACACACAATATATATATATATATACATACATATATATATATATATATATATATATATATGCATATATTTCTAATTTATTTGTTTTTAAGACATTTTAAATGGATACTGATATTTGAATAGATGCTCTGTTTATTTATTATTATATTTTGTAACAGTATATTTATTTATTTTTATCTACCAGCATGATACACACACACACATACACACACACACACACACACACACACACACACACACACACACACACACACACACATATATATATATATATATATATATATATATATATAATGGAAAAATTATTGGTCAGAGTGGAATTAGAATAGAAAAGAGTAGTAGTAAAAGATCCCAATAAGCATATAAATAAAATAAAAATTTAACATGCAGAGCTTTTAAATTTAAAACGAAAATGAAATCAGCAACACAGGCTAAATTAGTTTCAAACTTCCGTATCTTAATTCGATTTGGGCTATGGTTTTTCTCTATGACTGTCTGCATGGAAGTTCTTAAAACATCACATGCATATTGTCAGAAAATCTCTCTCTTTCTCTCTCTCTCTCTCTCTCACTCTCTCTCTCTCTCTCTCTCTCTCGCTATACACACACACATATATATATTATGGACAAACTAAATAAAATTTAGTTAGATCTTACTTATCTGCAATATTTAATGAACGATCTCTCTCTCTCTGTCATTCTCTCTCTCTCTCTCTCTCTATCGCCTATATATAGAGAGTTGAATTATATATATATATATATATATATATATATATATATATATATATATATATATATATATATATCCAACTGAATTCTTCAATGATTCTTCTCCCCCTTGTTAGCAATTTGCAAAAACCAACATAGTTTTTAAATTCAAGTGCTCTTTGGGAAATTGTATTTCCAACGACTTAAATAATGTTTATGTTGGTCACACCACAAACCCGCTTTCACGAGGCTTGACACTACATTTGAATGAAAAATATAACATTTTTAGGCATTTAAAACAACATGCCTGCCCGCACACACAATTCCGTAAAATACTTGTCGAAAACACAATTATACTTCGACATGAAAACAATAGACAAAAACTAAAAATCCTTGAAGCATTATACATCAAACAGTTGAAACACAACCTAAATAAAATCAACTATGGAATCTCTACAAATATCCTTAAATGTCTATAATTGGTAACAGAAGCCATTGGTTTATACCAACTGCTTCCCATATTTCATACTTCTCCAATTCACTCTCACGTTGACATGTGTGACGTCATGAGATGCGATGCGATTTTCGCTTCTCGCGTCTTATATGCACGTGTTTATCGTTACTTATTAATCATCTATGTAAACATTGGCAGACTATCATCACTGTGTTGTCCGTATATTGTTTAATATGTTGTAATTGACATCTTTGATAATGGCATATGTAAGACGAAAGCTCAGATTGTATTCAAAAGTATGGATCAATATTGTGAATTTCTTTCTTCGTTCAATGATAAAGTTATTAACTTATCAGACGTTCTGAAAAGAATTTACATAAAATAAATAGACAACACTTGTCTATATTATTTAATGAAACGTATATATATATATATATATATATATATATATATTCATTAAATCATCTGTGTCTACAATATTTAATGAATGATTTAATTAAAGTAAGATTTATAATATATTACATACAAATGGATAATTGCAAACTTTCTTATCACAAATCGAAATAACACTCATCAAATCTGAACTAGCCCTGACCAATATTGTGTATTAATTTTATTGGCCACCACAAGACTATTTCTTATCATAAATCAATTACCTATATGGGCACACTACTACCTCCTTGAGTAGACACCTCACGCGTGACATTATTGAACAAAGGGCTTGAAAAACATCTATCAACTCACGCTTTTATAGAATCCTTAATAAAGATCTGGTCGAAACTACTAAAGGAAATAGGAAATCCAAAGTTCTTTAAAAAACAGTGCTCGATACAAAAGTAGGGCCTAAATATAATTATTTATTTAAAAATATGATTCCATCGCTACATAAGAGTTCTCATGTTTCAAAACAAGAGCCGAAAACTTCAATATAATTATTTGAATTAAATTGAATTAAATTACTAAGCTCTGTTCCATCTTCAAGCGAAATTTTTTTTGAATAACTAATTCCTGAAATTTACGCGTTTTATAAGCATATTCATTATTAAAATTAAAATTACTATGATAACAGCTAGAGCAATTATTTAAAAATGGGGCGTAAGGATTAATAATTTGTATCAATATCTCAGTTACATTCAAAGATATATATATATATATATATATATATATATATATATATATATATATATATATAAAATGGCTCTCCTCCCTGTCGGAGATTATAAATTATAATTTGAATAGTATTCAAATAGTATAAGTTATAAGTTATATTTGAATAGTATTTTTGAATTCGTTTACTAAAAATTTCAACGTTGAATATCACTTGGTGTGTATATATACGTGTCTTTATCAATGTATGTGTGCATAATCCCTTATATGTGTCTTTCATTGTATGTATATGTTGTCGGCTTGGTTTTGTTTTTAAGTGTCGTGGAAATCTATTTCCTGTTTTGTCGCTTTTTTGCGTATTTATATAATTTAAATTTAGACCGGCCTCCGTAGCACGCTTCAGAATTAAATAAGAGCAGACATTATATTATATCCTAGCACTATAGAGATGATACTATTATGACGATTAGATTTTAAGTATGCTTTATGGACTACTGCTCTTACATCAATTACAATTAAAGAAAACCAGCATTGATGAGACAATGTTGTATATTATATTTAGATTCTTGAAGATTTTCCTTGTAACTATCCCTAAGCCGCTCAGTCCAGATCATTAGAAGCCGGTTCAAGCAAGGTTATACAGAGAGAAATAATTAGGAGGATTTGAAATAATGATAATTAAGTAATTCATCGAGTCTAGAAGAAACCTCAACGGAATGCAGAAAGCACTGGACAGTTACGATAGGAGACAAACGCCATACCAACATTACCAACGGGCCTTGGTGACGAAGAGGTAACGAATTAGACTCAATATAGCGCCGCTCGATCACATCTTCCGTGGTGGAACTCATCCAAGTTTCTCTTTACCCATAGTACAGTGCCTCCACGTGCTACGACTACTATCCACAAGCCGCTCAGTTGAAACACCATAACGACTGTACCACCAACGGTACAGTTGGTATGGCGTTTGCATAACTGTTACCGTTATTCTCATTGTACTGGACTTTACAATAAACTTTATTTTATCCACCTTGTTTTTCAAGTACATATTCCTATTAACACGGAATAAATATATATATATATATATATATATATATATATATATATATATATATATATCATGCTTATTATAAAACCCAGGTTGTGTGTGTGTGTGTCTGTTCGTTTATATATTGGATCGAATTTCCTACATTTTTCAACCGATTTCAACAAAACTTCACAGGACTACGTAAAATTACCTTGCGGTGGTTCTGACAGCGCCAAAAATTGGAAAAACACAATTGTTTTTGCACAAAATCAATTTGAAAACACGATTAAGTCGCCAGAATGAAAGAGGGACAACTCATATCGAGTTATACTTATTATAAAACCCAGGTTGTGTGTGTGTGTGTGTGTGTGTGTGTGTGTGTGTGTGTGTGTGTGTGTGTGTGTGTGTGTGTGTGTGTGTGTGTTCGTTTATATATGGGATCAGTTTCCTACATTTTCAACAAAAACATCACTTTTTTTTTTTTTTTTTTTTGGCAGGTAGTGTTTCTTATTGTCTTGCACACGTTTTTCTTTATTTTTACATTCAGAATGCTTTGAAAATTCCATTTAAAAGACAATTGTTTATAATAAAATTCATTCAATCGGAATACTCATACCGATTGAAAACAATGTTTTTGTTTGGGTTTGGGTTTGAGCAATTCGTAAAAAAAAAAAAAAAAGCCAACTAATTAAGACATGCTGGTCGATAGTTCATCTATCTCTTACTGTTACATCTCCGGGCAACGCCAGGCTCTAGTATATATATATATATATATATATATATATATATATATATATATATATATATATATATATATATACCCATCGATTCCAGAAATGGGCACAATCTTTCAGTAGCTATGCAGGACACTCTGGTATATGTACGTGAATTACCTTTATTTCGAATAGAATTCTCCAACATATGCTTTATGAGACTTATATTGGGCGAATTCGGAGGTCACAGCATTCATTGGAACGCACCTCTCCTAGGTCAGTTGAGTCTGTTGGCATGCTGCATTATTCTGCCAGATTTAGCAAACGTTTGTGTTCTATATGGAGTCAGACTTTGTCTTATTTCTCGAAGTTTGGCATTTGACAGCAAACACTCTCTATTTTATTCGTTTCTCTGTCAATATTTGGAAATCTTTCGAGTTAAAACAAACAGGTTCAGTGTTTATTTTCGAAAACAAAATCCTATAAAATATTTCCGATATATTCGTTCACTGGTGCGCTCGTCTTCGTCTATACGTCGAGATAAAATGGAAATCTGAATTCGCATTAGGTTCCTAGGGGCATTCTAATTACATGACCAACAAAGCGAAGCCGGCTCATAGCAACGATCCCACTGTGGGGCTTCACACGACTGCTTCGTTATTCTCCCTCCGTCCCTCATCTTCGTTTTTCCCTGATACGTGATATTCACTGTCTTTGGGAGAAAACGACGTTGGATGACATCCAACTTTACCTGCAATTTCGCTATGGACTTTACTTTTCTTTCGTATCAAGTGCGTCCGAGTGTACAAAAGACTGATGCACTCTCAATTTCTGTTACGCACATGTCCCCATATATATATATATATATATATATATATATATATATATATATGTTTGTGTATTTAGGCAGAAAATTATTTTTGGGACATGTCTGATTGAATAAATTCCAGATATTATATCTGCTATTTTTTTAATAAATCCGTTCATACTCATGAATTACGGTAATGTAAAACAACGGACATCTTTATATAAATAAATGAACAACATATAGTTTTGTGCCACTTGCTCCTCTGAAGATGATCTTGAGAGAAGGTCGAAAGTACTTGGAAAATGAAAATAAAAGAAGTTTAATAGCACTTTTCTGTCATCCTTTAATATCAATACACGGAAGGTTATTCGAGAGCATGAACGGATTTTATTAATAACTAACAGACATAATGTCTGTAATTTATTCAATCAGATGTATATATATATATATATATATATATATATATATATATATATATATATATATATAGATAGATATAGATAGATAGATAGATATATTTAAGTAATTCATCGTGTCTGAAAGAAACCTCAACAGAATGCAGAAAGCACTGGGGAAGCTTCTTTCAGACTCGATGAATTACTTAAATATAATTATCAAATCCTCCTAATAATTTCTATCATGTGTATATCATTACTTGAACCGGCTTCTAATGCTTTACAGTGAGCGGCTTGGTGATAGTAGTCGTGGCTCCAGAGGGCACCGTCTTATATAGAGAGAGAACTCAGTAGAGTTCCACCACGGAACATCATGGTATGATGTTTCCTTGACAACCTAACTGTCAGGGTTTCAATTCTCAGTATTGGATGCGCATTACTTATGAGTCCCAAATATAGGACGAAACGGCCGTCCAGTGAATTTTGTTGAGCTTTCTTTTAGACTCGATGAATTACTTAAATATAATTATCAAATCCTCCTAATAATTTCTATCATATATATATATATATATATATATATATATCGGCAGCATATATTCATTCAAACATGTTTCATTGAATTATATGGTTATGTCTATTAATTTTTTTATGCTGTCCCTTTCTATTCTTTAATCAATTTCTTGATGTTAAGTTGAAATTTATCAAAGAAGACACCGTAGTTTCGATCGCCTTCAAGATCATCCCCAGAGAAACAAAGTAAAACTTAATGTAACTCTGATAAAATCTGCATTTTATTCTGATGCTGATTTTTAAAAAAAAGCGTGAACGCGCCCTGTTACAATTATTTCCTTTTTTAAAATTTATCCATTGTAGCTATGTAATTTTTGCAAAAGAAGCGTCCCAATATAAGCTGCTGGTCTGAAAGTGATGCCATGCAAATTGGTATTAAATGTTTGCCATATGCACTTCAATACGTTTCCGCTACATTCGTAATAAAAAAAAAAATCGGGTGAATTTGAATTTAGCGAATGTCACATTCGATTGTTTAATTACGGCAAAGCGCACAAGTCTATTTTTATCTTTCAGTCCCCAGTAGTTTAACACCGCCTGAAGAGAAACATTTATGGTGTCGAAACTTAACGGCAATTGTCTAGCTTTTTTAAAAATGATTTAATATCGTAAAAGAAATAATATATATATATATATATATATATATATATATATATATATATATATTGAATGCCTGTATGTGTGTATGTGTATGTGTATGTGTGTGTGTGTGTGTGTGTGTGTGTGTGTGTGTGTGGTATCAGAGAGTTTCCCGGCCAGCCCAGGAAGGGTTTTAAAAAAATGTTTGGTCACTTGGATAGTTATTTTAGATATTTTTCATCACTCACGTAATATTAATTATCAGCTATTTGTTGTCTCCTGCAGAAGAGAGTTACTTCAAAATATGTCCATGACCACCGTGACTGTGTTCTTGTAAATCATCTCCTCTGTTTAATAAGCATACCGTTTATCTGCTATATAACTATCGCATATTCTACATTCTCCGTTTGTTATCTTCTCTTAATGAGACCCGCCTACACTTATCTCATGCCTTTTTTTCCGATTTTAGTTTTTCTGTTATATCGGCAAAATTTCTTAGTTCTGTCTTCTTCTGTCTATACCTTGCTCTCATCCCGAGTAGAGATATTTCTATTAATCGCATCTTTCATTTTGTTTACAACTGAATTTATTAATTTATATTTTCCTTCTAATACGTAAGACACCACAATTTATTCCTGCCTCAAAAACAAATCTAGTGTCACTGACAAAAATAACCTGGCCTTGCGTCACGAAAAGGACCTCCAATCGGTTGTGAACTCGGGCAGGAATTGGCTGGTCAACTTTAATGCTTCAAAAACAAAACTGCTCTCTATTAATCACCACAGAGATCCTTCCCTGCCCTCCATTAGAACGTCTGACGCTTAACTTCTCGACAGCACTTCTCTGCGGCTGCTCAGTCTCACGTTGACTGCTGACCTGAGATGGAACAAATACATTGAGTCAATTGCTTCGTCCACCGCAAGGAAAGTTGGCTCCCTGTGCCGCGTCAGGAAATTTTTCTCCCCGGAATCGAACCTCCAGATCTACAAATCAACAATTCGCCCTTGCATGGATTATTGCTGCCATATATGGTCTGGAGCCCCTTCTGTTTGCCTCGGGGTTCTTGATAAGATCCAGAGGCGGATATGCAATATAATTGGCCCTGCTCTGACATCTCGTCTACAGTCACTTTCTCACAGACGCGCCGTCGCCTTTCTCTGTCTTTTTTAAAAATACTTTCATGGCAATTGCTCCGAGGAGCTGCATTCGCTGTTTCCCAGACTTCATGAGTTCAAGCGCCCGATGAGGCTGGCATCCCACTCTCACCCCTTCACTGTCGAAACTCCTAAACGTAGCCGTCTCTTCTACTCTAATAGCTTCATGTCTCGCACCTCTCACCTGTGGAACCCCCTTCCCTATTCCAGTTTCCCTGAGATCTATAATCTCCAGCTATTCAAATGTAATGTCAATCGATATCTCCAGTTGCTTTGATCTATCCACAATCCCTCTCCTCAACCTTTCTTCTATCACTCCTATCTGATCTCCAAATGCTCCAAATTTTCTGTAACCCCTTGCGTCCTAGTGGCTTCCCGACATGCTTGGGGTGAAACGCTTAAAAAAATAAAATAACTGAAGCTATACGATTGTTCTACAAATTAGAATATGTTTTTCACTTCATCTATATTTCTTTTAAATGCTTTTAAACTTAACTTCATACATCGTTTCATATATTTCAGATAACTAAATTCTAAAGCTTTTAGAGTCACTAATGCTTAAGGGTTACTGATTGGTGAAAACTATGGGAGAGAAAACATTATTTCGAAGAGAGACGAACAAACGAACATGCGTTATTTTAGGGACATTTTACAAAATAATACATCAAATGCGTTTTTTGTCCAGTGTGTCAAAACTGACAACAATTTTGACATTAAAATGCTACTCTTCCCAAAGGTGAAAATAATTCGGGGCTTTGTCTGTAGAAGACAATTGAAGAAATAACGTTAACACCTTTTGTATATAATTTTAAGTACTCAGTAATCTTAAGTAATCTATTTTTTTTTTTTAATTTATTTGTTTTGGCTTTAAATTTGCTATAGTTACATTCGTATTTTGTGAAGATGCCGTGTATGAAGACTCTATTTACAAAAGTCGACACGTTTACACATATACAAAATATTACAAGTTATTTTAAAATACTGTTGTTTGATGCATTCTATTATGCTTTTCAATTTATGTTTCTTAAATATAGTGTTTATGGAACAATACAATAATTTAAATGTGCGAAATTAATACAGAATTTTAGGTGATTGAAAATATAATAAATTATACAAATTAAAATTTTATAAAATGAAAGCAATTATTGTTAATATTCATTATTCATCGAAATTTCTTTTAAGACAGAATTTTTTTTTATTGAAAAAAATTGATGATTTAAATTTTTCACCGAGTTCTGCTTTTAACTAATAGGAATATTAAGGTGTCAGCATATGTAAAAAAAATATTGTTACAGAAATTTTCTAAGAAAAATGTCACGATTAATTTAATTTGTTTGTGAATAAATCCTGAATGTTTCATTAATATCCGACAATTATTTGATTTTTGCAAGAATCTCCAAATCAATGTTTTTACCGCGAAAAATTTCCTATTCAAATCTGAGGTAAGAAAATCCAAATTTTCCACATGCTAGAAAGACCATTCCAAAATATTTTGGTCTTTCTTCTAAATAATAACATAATAGTCTTGACGATAAAAAATGTGTTTTTATCATGTTTGGGGCATCTTTCCATCATGTTATGCTTTTTTTTTTCAGCGATCTCGTGGAGATATACCCACACGCACATATTTTAGTGTGTGTTTAAATTTACGTGTCGTATCCCGTAAGAGAACATTTGCTCATTACCCTCAATAACTTTTTCTCTTTTATCTCACATAAGATTTAACTTTTTAGCATAATTCCCTCAACGCTACAAACAACCTTCATTACGTTGTTTGCTCTTTGCCATCTCTCATTTCGCCTTGTAAGTATTTCACTTTCTAAGTTGACATTCCTCATTTCAGTAACTGCTTCTTTTAACTGAGAGAGTTTGATTGAATTGTCTTTAGAATTTCCTTGTTGCTGATGTGTTCTGACCATCGATTCTCGACATGTGTTGTTGGCATCACCTTTTATATTTTCTAGTTTCTGCTTCATATCTAAGTCACAACTTACGGTTACATTGCTTTGAAACTCCGGCTACAATACGATTACCGACGTTAAAGAACCTCGAACCTGATCAGTAACTAGATGGATGACCACTAAGAAATACCAGGGGCTGTAAGCATGGATGTGCGGGTGGTGATAACAGAATAGAAAAAAAATAGAGGCTAGTTTTGATTCTACGCGAGTTCGTTATATTCACTTAGGCGAAAGTATCCTTGGGAAAGTCATGAATCAACCTCTTCTCCCCCCGCTATGGGTTAATCAGGAATAACTTATATCAGTAGATCATTATTATCTCCCCAAAATTCTCACAAATTAAAGATATTTTCTAGCCTTAAGTGTCCTACATAAAATCGATAAGACGTAAAAGTTCAACGTTCAATTATCATGAATGCAGATGCATTTTAAACATCATCAGATAAATCCCTAGTGAGAATGTGAAATATAAAACGGGCTAAATTCGTACACTATTTACATTATTCAGACTATCGTCCTCAACTTGTCGCCATATTTAAATATTTAATATGAAATATTTTAATATTTATGTAAATAGTGTATATAATACCTCAGCTCAGAAATATAGACAGATAGTAAATTCATTCATTTTTTTTTATTTAATACATTAGCCATAATTCTTTTTTTTTATTGATTTTAAGTCTTTCTTTTATCATCACCCTCATTCTCCTTGCTTGCTCTCCTTGCTTACTCCCCTTGCTTATTCTCCTTACTTACTCTCCTTCCTTGCTCTAGAAATATCGTCCTATTTCCAGCACGTCTCAATTTGATTCAGATGTCAACGGGGTTACATGCCTTGCAACTAACAATCAGTTTCTCATTTCCTCTGATACTTCTTACCGTAATACATGTTTCTCTTTATTTCGTTCCTCTTTTTTTCCTCTATCATACGTTCCATTCACCCCCTGTTCTTGACCTGCCCAAAATCCTCTTCTTATTCGTGTCAGCTTTATCTTTATTTACAAGAGTGTGCGTAAATTCAGGAATTGATTTTCCGCCATCTTTCGTTTTTTTTTTTTTTTTTTTGTTTTTTTTTTTTTTTTTTTGCTAAATTTAGCCCCAACGGCCGCTCGGCTTTGTCAGGTTTCGCGAACCTAATTATAAATCGACTAATTAAAGTCAAACCTGGCCCATAGGAAATGGCAGAATTCGGTCCCTCTGACCTTCATCACGCTCTTCATTTCTGGAAGCCATAAAGCGGAATTGCTTTTGGCGCTTTCTCGGCACAACCGAAATACGTCGCTTTCTTTGGGATTTTTGACCAATTGGACAATGGCGTTTACTAGACATTTCTAACAGCAAGGCGTATGTTCCATTAACAGAAGATGCAAATTTAAGCATGTTTTGTTTTTTTTTTGTTTTTACCATCCGAAGACGATACACCCATAAAAAAGGCTCACATTTTTTTTTACATTCACTTACACAAATACCCTTGGGCGAAAATGAAATATGACTACCTAGGCTTGTCATATCCGTCCCTACCAACTGCGCAGTAGGGTAATGGTCATTCCTCCTGTTGAATGAGGAGAAGGCTTGTACTCAACAAAGGAACTTCATAGACTGAGGAGAAAATATAAAGAATTTTTTCAGTTAATTTTCTTTATTAACTCTTTGATATGTCCCGGAGTGGTTTTGGCCACTATAACCAAGTAGAATACGGTAGCAGTAATCGACTGGTACGCGTCGTAGTCGCAGGTAAGAAGTGTTGATCAATGGCGTAGTCCAATGGGCATCGTTATAGACTTAGCTCTCACACTAACGCTCTTGACTCTCCCACACGTCCGTCGGTGTTTATGACGGACACCAGCCAATCACACTCCAGTGAGGGGGAACACAAGTGTATGCATATTCCATTAAATCAATATTAAAACTGAATAATTATTTGGCATCGATTAATGTTCAATGACGTATTTATTTAAATATCTATACTGTTATGATACTGATTTCGTTTTCAATAACAATGCCTTTCTCAAAAATCATAATGAAATAAACAAATCGTGTTATTTTTCTGGAAATCTTATAATGTATTTAGTAATTTCTAATATCTTGTCTTTAATAAATCTTGACAAAATGTGTGTTCCTTATAATTGGAAAACCGCTGTAGAATATTTTCTATGAGTCTATTTTTGTTGAATATATAATTTCTGTCACATCCTGATGTCATCTGTGTCACTTAATATTATATCCTCTGAGGCATTTTCTAAGAAATGATGAATATAACATAATATGTCAAATCTGACGAAAATAATGTCGCCAGTTTAAATGTGGGGATATCTTCATATGAGTTCGTAGCCAAACGCTTAAAACGATCGTGTTCTGACCATGAGAACTGTGTTCAAATCAAGTCATGATCGATTGTCAGTGTAAGTGAATTCTAGATGCTATCATCAATAAAGAACCAAGCCCAATCTTTGATTGAATATATTTAGACGAAGACGTCAATGTCTGTGCTAGAACTGAAGTAACAAATCTTTGTGACCTAGGGTTTCACTGAACTGCCCTTGTTCATACAGTTGATCATACGAGTTTATGTGCTCTCTCTCACTCACTCTAGTGCCTGCGCAACATGTTTGTGGTATAAAACTGTTGTGGTGTTCTCCCTCTAAAGATTTTATGTTGGACTCTTCAGTTTACTATAAGATTAGTAGGAGAGAAGGCTTTGAGGGAACAGTCGACCATATTGTTCAACTATCGATCTTTCTGCCATGAGCAGAGAGGAACCCGGACGAGGAATTGCCGCAGGGCAAAGTTTCTTCCGGGGAGGTAGACAGGCCCTGAACCCGTTTATGCGGGTTCAAAGGGAATTTTTTTTGGCCGAGCCTACGGGCTCGGAGAATCCACGTTAAACCCGGCCTTGTGCCATATACACCCTCGTGGGGCTGCTGTTAAATATTAACTGTGACACAGATTGTTCAACTGTTAAACTCTCTGCCTCGGCAGAGAGAAACCCGGACGAGGCTTTGCCGCAGGGCAAATATTCGTCCGAGGATGTAGACAAGCCCTGAACCCGTTTATGCGGCTTCTAATGGAATGTTTTTGGCCGAGCCTACGGGCTCGAGAAACCTACTTTAAACTCGGACTTGTGCCACATACATCCCTAGTGAGGGGGCTGTTTCATATTAACAGTCGCATAGATTGTTCAACTGTCAAACTCTCTGCCTTGAGCAAAAAGGAATACGGACGTGGCTTTTTATAATTACGTCATTGATGTACAAATTAGACGAGCTATTAGGAATATAAACATTAATAAAAATGAACACAATGCATCATCAAATAACTGTAAACATATCAAAATAATATACCGTAATCAAATACATTTTTACTCTAAGCTAGAGGAAAAAAACTTCTAAAATGACTCATATACATAATATAACACCAGTGATCCATGCAAATAAATAAAATTAATTATATACTATACTAAATATAATACATCTAACTTAGTCATTCGAAACAATTCTTCTCTGTCAACTAGCATCTTATAAAAGAACAACATGGTATATCAATTTAAATATCTTTTGGGAGATAGTATCTCTGATAAAAATGTTAATACGTATGTTGGTGTTACAACAACGACGCTGAAGTGAAGGCTTACGTTTCATTTGGGTGAATATATTTCAAGCTCAGAGATTTTAAATGAATAATCATGGCCACATTCACAGTTTGCACATATATTATTTGAAAATACATCAATGCTCCATCATAATAATAAGATGAAAATCTTAAAAATTTAGAAGCCCTGCATATGACAGAATTAAAGCACAAATTAAATAAAGTCAGTTATGATTAAAGGTAGTAAATTTCTTAAATGTTTGTAGGAGCAAAGTTTTATGTAATAATAATAATAATAATAATAACAATAATAGATAAATAAATATATACAAAGGTTACCACAATTACATAGGACAAATCCTTATGAACTTCAATTTGACCCTGGAACGTTGCAAAACGCAATGAAATGGAGATTTTAAAATATTTTGAATTTACAGAACTATGTATACACATCAGCAGACAATTTAACCTCTTGTAGACAGTTTCAGATAAGATTGAAAGTAATTAGGAAAATAAAAATTATTTGAAAGAAAATTTTGGTATTTTTCTTAATTAATTTCTACGGCTACCATGAAATTAATTCATGGGCACCATAGGATTAAAACTAAAATAAATAATCATAATACATCTAAATCTTTTTGCCCAATCCTTTTTTGAACGAAAATATTATGTGTGTATATATATATATATATATATATATATATATATATATATATATATATATATATTACGTAAACAATCACCAGTTATACAAGAACTACTTCTAGTTCCGTTTCAATACGCAATATTAAAGGAAATTGTTTTGTGTATATATATATATATATATATATATATATATATATATATATATATATATGTGTGTGTGTGTGTGTGTGTGTGTGTGTGTGTGTGTGTCAACTCTCCCGTTCTATTCGATGTATGAGGGTCAAAAAGTTTCTCGTAATCACCATCCAGACACCAGCCCATGTTATTTGATTATAGTGGTGATGGATTTGTGAAGAACCACCCACACTTTTTGAAGGGCGAAATACAAAGACCTGGTGAACTGTGTTCCACAAGGTCCCCAAACGACCCTCCGCTGGTTTTGGAATTAGAGATATTCTTCTCCTAGACCAGTTGCCATAAAAGGCTATAGAACCCAGTCTGCCTAATTACCCATAGCTGGAAAGAGAAGAAAAGGATTAATACCTTTTTCGAGTGTATTATCACGTAAGTGAATGTCATACATATCTGAGTGAGCCTCCACTGAATTCAAGTTTGACACGATGATAAATCGTTGAATTTCCCTGCGAAACATTGCTTCCGGCGCGGAGGCCTTACATGAGAGAGACGTCTTGAGGCATCATCTCTCACGGAAGCAAGTATAAATAATAAAGTCCTACGTTCCTTTTCCACGGCCACCGTGTAAATATAGGTAAAGTAAACAGGAGAACTGAATAAATATAGAACTCATTAAGCGTAAGGTGAGATTTTAGCAATGAATTTTCTGTTTATATATTTAAGCGATCGAGATATTTGAAGAGGTTATCTCTGTGGCTGTTAAGTGGTGAAAAATCTCGGAGGAAAGTGGCCATGTAAAAAAAAAACAAAAAAAAACAATTATTCTTGTATACTCTGAAGCGATACTGCATATCTTTGGGTATACGGCCAACAAGTCAATTATGAGCTCATCCAAATTCATCAGGTGTAATTTATATATGGATAAGCTTGGAATATTATCGAAATATGTATCCAAATGATAGTTGTAAAATCTTTGAAGGTTACATAAATCAGGAGAATAACTGTGTGAATTCTTTCTAATTATAAAGCGTATTTGTTCTATCATTCTTCCTTTCTTTTTAATAAATGAGTTCAGGTCATGAAAAAAAGATATTATAAAAGTATCCCATATATTGAGACAAAGACATATACGTGTACGGGGGGGTGACACAAATTTCTTCGCTAACTAATGTTTTCGATAAGTATAGCAACAATGTTTTAAAATGAATATAATAGCAATATTTTAAAAAATGTTTAAAAATGCTTTTGAACGAAATCGAAAATATTACAATTATACAAATTAAAGTTTTTTCCCAGAGCTTCAACAATTAATTTAAAAAAAATTATAACACATCACGTTCAGACGTGTTTACAAATAAATCACAACTTTTAGTTACAATAATTTTTTGTCTTTGCAATTTATGTCGGAAGATGATGTCGAATGTAATTGAAAATACTTGGGGGAAAAAACAGCTACGGCTCCTTCCTTAAAGAATTTAATATTAACATTAAGAAATCGATAATAATAGATATAATATATCCAGATTATTCAATGGAACATAAATTTATATATATATATATATAAGTCCAAAGTCCAACCCTTACCTCACAGTCGGTGGGGGGGTGTAAACGGTAGTGCCAGAGCTATGCCGTCCGGAACTTCGTTCCTGGTAGGGCCACCCAAGGCGGACAGGTCTGACACACACGCCGGCTAACAAGGGCTCTGGTGAAAATCCAAGGAGCGTCTGCATCGGCAACCGGCGGCTTCTGGTCGTTCCTGTCTCTGCGTCTGTGGGAATCCCGCGGCAAGCAAGAACGTTATCCGAGTAGGCCTGCGCACCCTACTTCTGTAATTTAACCCAAGAATCTTCTTCTCACAACAGGAAGAAGCCGGCTCAATCCGCCCAGGGTGAATGCCGCATCACACACACACACACACACACACATATAAGAGTAAACATTGAAGTCAGCACTTTGAGGCCTCTAAGTGTTGACATCAATGTTCACTTTTATATTTACACCCGCTCTATCTCTGATATTGAACACTTTATCCCATAAATATAGCACGCCTTAAGAGTCTATTTTCTCATATATATATATATATATATATATATATATATCTGTGTGTGTGATGTGTGTGTGTGTGCGTGTGTGTTTGTGTTTGTGTGTGTGTCATAAAAATACTTGTATGGTATGCAGCTATTATGAAAATGAGTACTGAACTGTTATGTAATACTAATCCTCAGTGAATGAAGGATTCTGAGAAAAACATGGACCAAGCATGTGAGCAACGGGGATGTTCTAGAGACAATTGCAATCAAAATTAACTGATACTTAACGTCAGGAAGAGGGAGTCTGGGAAACATAATTAGGAAAGAGGGCTAGGAAAATTCGATACTCACACGACACATTGAAGGTAAGATAGGCGGAGGAAAGCAACGCACAACCTAACTGGTGAACTTGAGTGATTGGAACGCGGAGTAATGAAAGCGAACGATGTCAAAAGGCAAAAGTTATTAAGCGCTACATGGAACAGTAAATTAAGGGGAGTCATTATCACTAACGCCCTGAGAGGACATGCCAAGCAGAAGAGTTAGAAAAAATATTTTGAATGTAGAATCTCAACCTGGCAAGACATTTCTTCACACAGTAAAAATTGCACAATGTAAGATAAATTTACAGATACTTATAGATTAGTTCAATTTGCCGTTGCTGTATTTTTGTGGCCTTGTACCAGGCTATGTTGCGCTCATTAAAATTAACTCACTGCCAGCTGAATCTGTTTTTTCGATTCGCTCAAACAGTTTTTCCTTCCAGGTTAATGCCTAAAGTCTGAATGTAGATTTTCAAGCGAGGAAGCCATTATTTTTAATTTTCAGCATCGATGAACACAAGGAGAATTTTTTTGAAAAAGCCAGGAAAGTTTGAGGCGAAAAAGCAAACGTGGATGTGTTAAAAAAACAAATATCACAGAATAAAAAAGAAAAGAAAATGTAAGTAAGAGAAAAAGGTAAATAAAACGAATGTATTTAGAGTAAATGAAGAATGAATAAATAATAAAGAAAGATGTAAGTAAATAAAAAATGATTGAGAATAAATAGAAAGTCATATAAGAAAATATAAGAGAAAATTAAAAAAAACATATTAAGAAATGCACGAAGAAAGAATAAAATTAATGTTGCCAATGAAGAATCAGATATTATATACAAAGATGAGAGAGATAAAAAAAATACAAGAATAAAATAGTAAAAAAAAAACGAAGGAATATATCGAAAGATAAATGAAACAGAAAGTTAGAACGTAGGAATATAATTTTGTAATTGAAGAAAAAGTATGTAAAAGAATGAGAGAGAAGATCTGAAGGAATCAAAGAAAAATAGGAATAATTAAAATAAATTATCGACAAGAAAAAAGAACGAAATATTGAAGAGAACGAATAAAGAATGAAACAAGTGACAGAAAAATAACCGGGTGATAAGGGTTTAACAAAATGAAAGAAATTTGCAATAAAAAAAACGAAATTATAAATAAAGGGAGAAAAGAATGAAAAAATTATGTTGCCAATGAAGAAAATAGGATATACAAAGATGCAAGTGTTAGTGATTTGAAAGAATAAGAACAAAACGAAATCTTCTTTATCTGTCTCTATTTCTGAGATGAGGTATTATGTACACTATTTACATTATTCACACTATTGTCCTCATCTTTGTTGCCATATTTATTACAACGTTTCGGCCTTTCAGTATCTGTCTATATTTCTGAGATAAGGTATTATGTACACTATTTACATTATTCGGACTATTGTCTTCATCTTTGTCGCCATATTTATTACAACGTTTCGGCCCTTCAGTATCTGTCTATATTTCTGAAATGAGGTATTATGTTAACTATATTATTCGGGCTATTGCCCTCATCTTTGTTGACATATTTATTACAACGTTTCGGGCTTTTTGTATCTGTCTATATATCTGAGATGAGGTATTATGGACACTATTTACATTATTCACACTATTGTCCTCATCTTTGTCGCCATATTCATTACAACGTTTCGGCCTTTCAGTATCTGTCTATATATCTGAGATGAGGTATTATGTACACTATTTACATTATTCGCACTATTTTCCTCATCTTTGTCGCCATATTTATCACAACGTTTCTGCCAGTGTACGCACCAGCCTTCTTCAAGAGGTTGGAATGTCGAAGTGAACCTTTTAGTTTGCTCTTTTTATGAAAAACCAGGCAGATAAAAAAAAAAAACATAAAAAAGAAAGAATAAATGAATATCAGTTAACCTTCAAAAACAAGTGCTTTTTTTATGAATGCCTGCACTGAAAAACATCATAAGAAAGAAAGAATAAGAAAACAAATAAAGAATAAATGAAAATCCGTGAAAATTCAAAAAAGAAGTTCTTATGAACAGAGGGCCATATAAATTACGAAAGAAAGAAAGAAAGAATGAATGAATGAAAGGAAATCCATCAAAATTTTTAAAAGTATATTTCATTAACATCTGAACAATTGAAATACATAAATGAATAAATAAATAAATAAATAAAGATTGAATGAAAGGAAGGAAGGAAGGAAGGAAGGAAGGAAGGAAGGAAGGAAGGAAGGAAGGAAGGAAGGAAGGAAGGAGAAAGAAAGAAGAGTACGGAAATCAGAAAAGAATAAATAACAACAAAAACAAGCAAGAAAAAATGTCTTATGACATTTCTAAAAAGAAAGGTCTCGTGAACGTCTGGACAGAGAAAAGAAGAATGAATGAATGAATGAATGAATGATGAATGAAAAAATGATAAAATTCATGAAAAACAAAGAATTAGCCGAAAAAACGTGAAGAAAACTGAGGAAGTAGCCACTTATCCGAATGAATGAAAAATAACTTATAAATTACGAACGAAATACGGAAAAAGAAAGCATATGAATAAGGATGATACAATTGAAAAAAAAGCAAAAGAAAATAAAAATAAAATAAGAATAAAGAAGGAAGGAAATAAACGTCTACAAACTGCGTTAAATAAGCTGACCTAATGAATAAAATATTAGGAAGAAATCTGGTAAAAATAATGAAGAATTTAGAATAGCCTAATTGATCGGAATAGTGAACGAAAGTATAAATTACAGGCAGAAGGAAGGAAGGAAGAAGGAAATAAATGAAGGAAGAAAATCTGAAAGTCTTTTGCTTTTTATCTGATTGCCATTCGTTCTATCATGATGGATGATGTTTACCCAGAAAGACACATTCTGTGACGATTTCACAACCCAAAACCATCCATCATTGTTAATAAAAGGTAAAAAAATATATAATAATCAGGTGGAGGTCATAGAAACCCACTTACTGCGCATGCTCATCCTCTACCCCAACTCCTTTTCGCAGACGAAAAAGTGGAGACAAAGGGGAAGTTAGCAAAATGTGAGCATATTAAATTACTAATTATTTCTTATTAGATTCTACCTCAAATCTGACGTTTATCTAACGTTTCCTTTCCATTCCGTTTCAATTGCTGTTATTCTTACATTGTTATATTAATAACAAAATGTTCCGCCATTTTCTCTCACTTCGTAACAGACGCTTGCCTTTTTTTTCTAACCAATGATAATCCCTCGGTGTTCAGAGTTCGTATTAATATAATCTGGAAAAGCGAATGAATATTTTGAGACGAATTTTTCCAAGAGTTAGGGGTGGAGGCTTACGACCATATAGAGCTGGAACATATGTTCCTGAACCATCACCGAAATTAAACAATGACTAGCCTGGTTTGGTTTCGTTTCGTTTCGTTTCGTTTACGGCATATCGATCTCAATGGGTTATTTAATGGCGACAAGATTTTTATTGCTTGTTTGGTTTGTTTTACGGCATACCAAACTCAATGGGTTAACAAGATTTTTATTGGTGGTTTGGTTTGGTTGGGTTTGTTTTACGGCATACAAGACTCAATGGATTATTTAATGCCGACAAGATTTTTATTGCTGGTTTGGTTTGTTTTATGGTATATCAATCTCGATGGGTTATTTAATGCCGACAAGATTTTTATAGCTAGTAATATTTATTTTAAAAAAATGTATTGCTGGTAATATTTTTTCCCAAAAATGTATTGATGGTAATATTTATTTTCTAAAAATTTATTGCTGTTAATCATTTCCTTAAAAATTCATTGCTGGTAATATTTCTTTACAAAAATTTACTGGTCGTATTAAAACCTATTTTAACACTTTCATAGAGCTTTGATCCCGGTTTGGGGTTAAGAATTTGCCCATAGCTGAGACCCTAACAGGTGCTACCACCCCGTGTCAAGGTGGACGTTCCTCAAAATTTCATGATCAGAGGCCTTGCTGTTGGATGTAGTTTATCGTCTTCTCCAGGACGCTCAGAGTCTGGGCAGTTATCTCGAAGGATGAACATTTTGGAATACGATGTACTGTGTTGGTGTCAATGCAAAAATATAGGAATATCCAAAAATTCGCTAAAAAAGAACATACCCTGATGAAAAAATGCCTCAAACTTGATTAAAACATTTTGTATTGTCTAAATGTTTATGTCATTATTAAGAGGTAAGACCAAAGTATTTTTGAGTATTTAAAAAAAAATAATCCTTTCTAGCACATCCGAAATTTTAGCTAAAAAGTTTTGTTTTTTTGAGTCATCAAATTTGACGTAAAATCAATCGTCATCTTCCATTATTGTCATTTTTAGAAATAAAAGTCAAATTGCCCGTTTAAACATCTTGTAAAATTAAATTATACTGTTTTCAAATGTTATTTTAGGAAAATTAGAAAAAATTAAAGTATAATTAAGGCAACTTGAAAGAAACATTACTTACATTTTTAACAGAATCTTTTTTTCAAGAGTGACATGCCCAACCGTGTTGATCGGTTTTGTGAAGTGCGAATTGATGTACATCAATATATCGATAAATTTCGTCAGGGGAATTTTTTCGGATGGTAGGACAGAAGTGACAAAATTTGTGCTAATTTTAAGTGAAATGTAATCATGCAATCAGGGGAAATAAGTCTAGCAGCCGTGATATGATTTTCAGAAATGTGCATCCATAAATTTGTCGTAGACGGTTTTAATATTTTTTTTTGGCATAATAAAAAATATGTTAAAAATAGTTGCATTCAATAGATTTTAATAAGCTCTCTACTTTATGATATGTAAAAATAGACATTTTGAATAAGAGCATTTCAATAGTTTTTCCGTTTTAAATTTAATTTTAAAACACTTATCAATTTTATCACTTTTTTATTTATAATAGAAAAAAAAAGAAAACAATTCTTGTAAAAATTCATTTCTCAACCAAAAAAAAAATTTGTGTTTAGACTAAAACATCCTTAATATATAGTATTCGTAAAAATCATGAAAAGCTTTGTTTTAAATTAAATAATGTCTCAGTTTTATTGAGTTTTTTATTTTAAATTAAGAGCTAACTTTTGGGTTGTTGCGATTAGAATTTGACAAAAAATTGATGATTTATATTAGGTACCTCCACGAGATCGCTAAAAAAAGTGCATAGCATGATGAAAAAAACGCCAAACTTGAAAAAAAATTATCGCCTAAATGTTTATGTTATTATTAAGAGGAAAGATCAAAGTATTTTTGTGGTATTTTGTTACATGTTTTAATCGTTCCTAGCACGTCCGAAATTTTCATTAAAAACTTATTTTTCATTTTTTGAGTCAGCAAAATTGAAAGATGGCAACCATTTTATTCCATTTAAAAAAAAAAATTAAAATCTCATTTTGAAATTCAAAATTTATTTTAAGAAAATCAGAAATAATAATGTTTATTTAAAATATTTTGAACCAAACTTAACTTAGCTCCTGCGCCTAAAAGATGTAATTTGAAAATAAAACAAAGCAGGTCATAAATTTTCGTCTCCCTTGACAGGTGATGAATGACATATTGACGGATTCCGTGAGGATAATTTGTTCTACGGAAAAAGAAAAGTGAAATAATTTACATTTAAGTGGACAAATTATTTACCTCGTTATTTTTAAGGAAAACTTTCAGCGCTCTAATTTTTTTGTATTTAGCTTTCACCTTTACGTTTACGATGCTTTATGGAAAATATATTATAAAGAAATTAAAATAAGACTGTTAAAAGTGAGATTAAATTTCATATTTTATAACAAAGGTATTTAATTAATATATAGACACCTTTCTTATGAAACTTTATCAGAAGTGCACATAAAATACTATAAATTAATGTAAATTTATTACATTTTACTGTGTTATTTTTATTTCCATTCATTTTATTATTAATTTTGATATTTCATTTATGGAAAAATGTCATAACTGAGATTAATATAAAAATAAGGTCATTTAAATTTCATAAGATGATACTGATACTTGTAGGTACACTTCTCAGTTGAAATTGAACAATCAAATTAACTCCTCTACAAGCGTTTTGCAAAAGTAAAGGCCTTAACAGCGGAGAACAATGCTTAACTCAAATAACGCAACTTTATTGTTTTCTGGTTGGTCTTCCATACGTTATAATTACAGCCTGATTATAAACACAAAATTACATTTCTTAATTACTGCGGGTCTTCTGATTAATAAAAATGATACAATTTACAACGCGCTAAAAAAAGATCTATCTCATAAGGAGACTTGGGAAACCTGATGCGGTTTTTAACTAATTTTATAATATTTAAAAAAAAAGTAAATGTAAAAATCTATTATAATTAAGAAATAACAAATATTATTAATTTTGATATTTCATTTATGGAAAAATGATACTGATACTTGTAGGTTCCTTTCCCAGATAAAATTGAAAAGTCAAATAAACATCTCCACACGTGTTTCGCAAATGTAAAGGCCTTAACAGTGGAGAACAATGCTTAACTTAAATAAAGCAACTTAATTGTATCCTGGTTGGTCCCCCGTATTTTATGATTACAGCCCGATTATAAACACAAAATTACATTTCTTAAAAATGATACAATTTACAACGCACTAAAAAAGATCTATCTCATAAGGACACTTAGGAAAGCCGATGCGGCTTTTAACTAATTTTATAATATTTTAACACCTTAAATGTAAAAATCTATTATAATTAAAGAAATAACATATAATCGTATTAAAAATTAATTTTCATCGAAAAATGTTTTTGCTTTCAGAAAATATTGTCCATATTCGTAAAAACAAATAAAAGCAAATAAAAGCTTTTGAAATTAAATAATATCTTTGTTTTATTGAGTTTTGTATGTTACAATTCAGAGCAGATTTTCAGGTAGGGGGGTCCAATTAAAAACAACAAAAAAAACATGATTTGCATTTCTCAAAGCCTTGTGCTTTTGACTATTTTAATCACTAAACCTGACACGATCGAATTTCTAGCGTTTTCATAAAATTAGTAAGGGGTGGGTAGCATTCTAGTTGTCTGCTTGGGTGGATCATCGATATCTGTGACTGTAGAGGTCCCATGCGGGTGTGAGAGTCTCTGTTGCAGAGGTGGCATGTGTGTTGTGTCTCTCGTCTTTTGGAGCTGTCACTTTGCTATTAGTGGACCCGCCTTTCCGTGTCGATTGTGTCGGCTTCTCCTCACTTGAGTTGAGGTGTTTGGTCAGGGTTCTTCTCCATTCGGATCGTATGGATGCCAGGCTCTCCCGAGATTCTGTGTTAATGACCACAGCTTTCATGTCGCGTCTGACGACATCGCGGTACAACAGCTGTGGCTGCCCGGCGAGTCGCCTTCCAGCGGCCAGCTCTTCATACAGGTATTGTTTCTGGATACTGCTGTAATAAGGTTATCTCTGTATTAGGGTTATCGGATCAGCAACAAGCTTCAAATCCCTTCGTTAATATTTTTCAACTGATGCGTGTCATAAATATGTTATAGTTGGAACTTAGTGTGTAACGTTCACAACTCTTTTAACTTCAGTGTGGAAATTTCATGACACCAGATTGGAAGAGTAAAACCCGGAAGAGAGAGTATTTCTTCAAGGTTCACGTGTTTTTATATTCGAGAACTGCTGCGGATACAACGCTTATTTAGGAGGCTATTAGTGCTAGAGCTACGCTCACGAAATATGACACAATATGGTTTTCTTTAGCAACACTTTTTTACACCATTAGCTAATGCTTAGTTAACATTCATAATTGGAATTAAGATTTAACTTCGTTGAATATGTTGTTAAACTAAAAAATTCTACTGTGGAGTTGAGAGTTTAAAGAAAATATAATGTTCCTCATGCAAAAAATTCATTGTTTAGCAAAATATATTGTGATCAGAAGAATCCAAATGTGTATTTTTGTTCGTTTGTGTATTCTAGATAAAAACTGAAAAATAAAAGCAAATAAATTACAGTTATATAATTTTTAATTTTCTTAATTTGATAAAGAATGATGAAAGGATTATCCAGAGAGTAAAATTTTTAGTCAGGGAGCTTTCTAACCAACAACAACAGCTGCCCTCGTAAGAAAAGTCCTACTGTTTTATTCATCGTACTTTGAAAATACATATAATAAATTTCATCAAACTTATTACTAGTATTCTCATCATTTATTACTAGTATTCTCATCATTTTGGCAAGTTTATAAGCAGTAAATTCGGCTTTGCCAACCGAACGATCCTTTGTGGCCGAGAGGTTAGGCACGTCAAGCTAAATGTCAGTTCCGTAGAGGACGCAGGTTCGAATCCTGTCAAAGGTCGAATATTTTCTATGAAGATTTCTCGGACATTCAG
>CAHIKZ030000143.1:755000-772500 GCA_903632075.3 Acanthosepion pharaonis | reverse complement strand
TTCTTACAGTTACACTTTACTAAGTCCATCAAAATAGATGGAATTTTAGGAAGGCTGCTCCAATGAAAAACGAGTTTTTGATCTTCACATTTCCAGCCATGATTTGTTGCAGAAGGAGCATTAATATTAATGTGAAGACATTGTCTCCAAATTACAGCCTGGTAATTTGCCCTTTCTGCATGTAACCGTAAACTATTTTGGCAAGGTGGTAGAGTATTATCCAATTTTCCAGACATATGAAAAATATTAAAATGAGCAGTATTTACAGAAGAAACATTTCTCTGTCCAAATAGACAGCACACAAATTTTTCTAGTTGCTGGAACAAATCATCTGTCAGGTGCCAGTTGCAGCCTAAAAGTGTGAAAATTTGAAGAAATTCCTCTGTTTCTTTCATTAACTCAAAGGGTTTTATTTTACCCTTTCCCTTAAAGCAGCTAACAGTATCACAGCCAGTGAATACATGCAAAGAAAGTAAGGCACTTGAAAGAGCAGGTCCACATTTCTTTGCAACTGATTTAATAGAGATAATCGGTTGGTATTAGTAGCCATATATAAATCACAGCTTAATCCATTTTGACGAGCAAGACAAAGAAGAAAAACATCCGTATCTGGAGTCTTAATGATAATGGAAGGGAAAGCAGTTGATGCATGCTTTGCATGAAGCAAAAGAAGGGTATTGGCTTCTTCATGGTCAGTTGTTAATTCTGGCAAAGTTTCTGTGATTACTTCATTTGTGTCACTATGAGGACACAGCATGAAACATCCATGGGTAAATGAAGCAATCACAGTTTTTCCATGAAATTCTTCTGCTGGCAATTTTTTCCAGTGCATCAACATAAATAAGACGAGGGATTCTTTATTTTCATCAGATATGAGGAATTTTCGAAATTGTACCGGTGTTTTCTGTTTTTCATTCAGAGCACGTAAGAGGTGGCATGGGGTAATCATACAGTGTCTTCTTTCAGAGTCTTTAATACTCCATGGATTGTACTTATCACAGACAAAGTCAACTCTTGATGACATATAAGTAGAAGCAAGCTTGATTACATATCTAAAAACATAAATACTTAGCTCACCAAACCTTGATGGAACATGGTCTGCAAGCTGTTGTATTACTGCCATTCCATGTAATATCAGTGCTGCATTTTTTGGAATATTGTTAATTTTCATATCAGGAAACTTTACAAGAAAATAATGAAATAATGCAGCTTTGTTGGTATGCTGCAAAGAACCATCAATGTTACTTAGGCTAGATGGGAACTCTGAAAGGCAATGTGAAAAAATTTCCTCCAGGTCAACTTTTCGGGTTCTTGCTACTATAAGAAGCCTAGTGAGAAGGTCTTTATCTGCTTTCAAGCAATCTGTTTCCTTCTTGCTCTTTTGTTGTGAATGCTTTTTCTGAAGATCACTAAATTTTTTTATCTTCATTGATTTTAATAGTGCGTTCAACTATACATTTTTCAAGATTAGTCGTTGTTGAACAAACTGATTAGAAATATTACAGCCTTGTTCATGTGCTGTCAAAATGTCATCTTTAATTTCAGAAGATGCTACTTGGCCAGATGCAATGTTAATTAATTCTTTTTCACAATATTCAAATGGATTTTGCATAGACTCAATTGTCTGCATGACACTCTGAATATCTGCTTCATCCTTTTGATATCGAGAACTACTCAGGTCTTTTTTATTATGGCAGCCCTCTCCTTTTCCAGCCATTTCAGTACAGTTTTTAGAGATTTCAGCACGTTGATTAAAAGATAAAATCCATCGATGCATTGTCATTATTTGAGAATCCAATCTGCACAGCTCTGGTCTTGCTAGCTCTATTCATTGTCTGTTCAATCGTATGGTCCATTGCCGTCTGACAAAAGGGGTACTGGTTCTGTTGCTGAACTACAAAATCCCCAACAGCAAGATGCTTTGCTATTGCAGGGTGGGTATCTGGAACAGCAAGCATCTCATAGATATAAACAGGAAGATATCTAGCATAGTTCAAATGGCCATATGCAAAATACCAAGGTACCATTTCTGCTGCTGATTTAAGGTGAAGGGCCCAATCTCCTGTTCGTGTAGCACGAATAAAATTTAAAAACAAATCTGCCATATTCAAGTAACTCATCCAAAATGCAAAAGTTGAATATTGGCTGCATCTCTCTTGAATAAGTAAGGATAGTTTGCTTTCAAACTGTTTAAAATCATTTGATGTGCAGAGATCTTGGAATTGTGTTTTTGGAAAAGCATAATATAAGTTTTTGGACAATGCAATAAATTTAGCTTTTTCTTCTTCACTTTGTGTTTCAATAAAAGTAGATAGGAGTTTCCTCCTTAAGGCTTCAGACATAATTTTTATGACTCTGACACTTCGATTATAGTGCCTGCCTTTCATGACTCCATGTAGTGATCCTTGTGTCACTGTTCCAGCTTCGAGTAGGACATCAGCTAGCCCCGAATCTTCAAAGCGCTTTCCAATGACACTGAGAAACGACATGTGCGATGATCCTATTGGAAAGACATTAATCCACATATTCCCCCCCCAAGCTGATATGGTTTTATTATCTATACTTGTGTCCCTAAATCCTTATTATATAAAGAAGATATATTATTATATTCTAATAAATATTTTCTCGTTTTAAATAACCAGCAATATGTCTGTCAGCTGGAGAAAACGGATCAATCAATGAAGATATATTTCCTGTCTAATTAGTTGTGAAAGTAGGCATGAAAAATTTGACATTCACAGGACGTATAGAATTTAAAATTTACATAGGAATACTGAGAGGAAGGAGCTGGTTTTAAATGGAGGACCGGGGGAAGGAAATATGTTGGAGATTACAAAGAGAAACATTGATAAGAGATAGGATAGAGATGTTGAAAAGTGCCTTAATCATCCATAAGCTGATATGACACGCCATACATAAAAAAGGAAAAAAAAAACAAAAGAAAATTGTTATTTAAAATGACTAGCCTTAAGAAAAGAGCATTTAAAAAAAAATGGTTGGTTGGTAAAAAAATGCAAAGGACAAGAAGATGTGGTGAATTATGATGGTACATGTCCTGAAGGGATAGAGTAAAACCTTCTAAAAAGCACACACACGCGCGCGCGCACACACACACACACACACACACACACACACACACACACACACACATATATATATATATATATATATATATATATAGTGTGTGTATGTGTGTGATAGAGAGATAGATTATTCTTGTTCTAACGAGAGAAAATTATATATTTTAAAGAGAGTGAAAGATGCAAACTAGTTGATTATAATGTGCCATTTTGATATAATTTATTCTATATATTTTTCTACACGTGTTTCGATACTTGTGATCTTCACTCGGCGAAGAATGGTTATCTCCCCCGTATTATTTAAAGAGATGCTTTTTTTTTGTCTTCGTATGCTATATTCTTTTAACTATTGTCTTTTGATCGTAGTACTGATCATGTGGAATACAGGAATACCATGAACGGAAGTTATCAGAAGACTACAACTAATAACAATGAGATTCATTCACTTCTTTCCTATATCTCTGCACTGTTTTAATATTGACACCCAAACACTTCTAGTGGGGCAAAGTGCGTCATGTGACTCACAGATTTCTCACAGATGGTGCCCAACTGACCCAACTATACTGTGCAGTCGATAAAAAAAAAACAATGCGTATACACGAAATTAAAATATAGAATGACGACAATTTATCCATCGCATACACACACATACACACACAAACACGCTCTCTCTATCTCTGTCTCTCTATATATATATTGGTTGTTATATATTAATTGTTTTTTTTTTCCATATATATGAATATTAAGTGCGCATCGCCGAAATATCGTTTGACATTTCTTCAAACATTTACGCGAATTTTAACATTCAAAGTTCTCAGTAATCAAAGTAATTCTTTGTTTTTTTCATTCTGCATTCTGTTGAGGCTTCAGACTCGATGAATTACTTAAATATAATTATCTAATAATTCCTATCATATATATATGTGTGTGTGTGTGTGTGTGTAGACTAAAGGGAAACTTACCTTAGACGTTGAGTTTCGTCCTCCGAGGGACTTAATCAGGGTTAATGCAAGGATTATAACAAGTACTCAAATATAACGGTGGAAAGGGAAGATTTTAAGAAGAATTTTCTTTTAAGAAACGCTCATGAAGGTTAGCTGAAAAGTCTGGATAGGTTATGGAGGACACTAATTGGCAGATTCATTTTTACTTCACGAAAGTGAGTGAAAGTTCTTGAAATTATTTATGTAAATTAATCTCTAAATTATTTAAGGTTGGGATTAATTTGTGTGTTATTCATTGTAAATAACATGATGTTATGTCTTTAACCGTTTTCTTTATGTCTAAATTTTTTAATAGTTACTTAGAACTAACGTTTTCATTCTTTTATATAAATACCTGTAACAAAATAAATACATACACACATATATGTGTGTGTGTGTGTGCTTGTCTGTATGTATGTGCGTGTAGAGCGAGAGAGAGACAGGCAGGTAGATATAAACAGGTTGAAATATATATGTATATATATATATATATATATATATATATATATATATATATATATATAGATAGATAGATAGATAGATAGATAGATAGATAGATAGAGATAGATAATACAAAGACATAGATAAATAATTAATTAGGAACAGATTGCGATAGATAGATAGATAGATAGATAGATAGATAGATAGATAGATAATATACAGACATAGATAAATAACTAATTAGGAACAGATTGCGATAGATAGGTATGAACAGGCTGAAATACACACACACACACCGACACATATATCTATCTATCTATCTATCTATCTATCTATATATATATATATATATATATATATATATATATATATATATATATATATATATATATAATATATTAGTCCAGGCGGTGTATCTACTCCTAAGTCATATTCACAAACGTAATGTAGTTTCCATGTGGCACTTCTATGAATATTTTTCATGAATATTGTCCAGATATGCTTTCCTCTTTGGTACTTCCACTTTACGAATTGAAGTACTAGATTGGTGACTCTGTCGCATTATTTTACAGATGAAATGGGTAGATGTAACCGTAACTTCTATGCTAACAGTGTATTTCTCCCACACATCTCTCTTTTGGGCCACTCTTCCGGAATCTTGCTTTCGTTTTATCTTTATAAAGTTTTATTTTTATTATTTGTAATAAAATGTCAAAGATCTATGTATATTCGTCTAGGTTGTTGCTTTTTTTTAATGAAAAATGTATTGGGTCATAGTGAAGTAATGGATGTCTCGGAATGAGGAAGCTGAGTTCGAATTCCCGTTACATGATAATACCTTTAGGAAAGGTATGAATCCTCTTCTTCTCCCCAGTTATAGGTAAGAAGCGGAGCAGATCTGGTTCTATAACCTTGGATGTCCACTGGTCTACCGCACAAAGAAATGGCAAGTGGAAAGAAATCTGCCTCGTCAGACATGTATCGAAAGATACATGACCCCTAAGCGTCTATCCCGCATGGCCCATAACTATAATGCCAGAAAGATTTTGTTAAAATGAATGCGTATATTATGATCTCTTAGGATCAAGTGGTGATACAGCCCAAACTGTTTGATATGTTTCAGATTCATTTTTTTTTAATACTTACAGAGAGTTTTTCTTATGCATACTGGCCAATGAGAACCAGGTTTTCTAGATGTTGCGAAATTTTGACTGGAGCCAAGAGAATGACCACTTTTTCTGTAAAGCTATCAGCAGATGAAGGAAGATCAAACAGAAAAAAAAGAATGTGCCATTGACCAGAACGGAGATAGTGTCGAGGTATGTTAATAAGAATGGACCATTTTTAGATGTCTGTTTATTAACATGACAACAGGATTTATATTTAACATAAAATATAATAAAATATGAAACATCAAACGGTTTTATAACATAAAAATTTATATTTATTTTTGTGTACATGCGTAGAGGTTTTGATGTTATGTCCCTTTGACTGAAATATTTTTATCTGAGCTCACAAAAGTTGAATGAATTATAAAGCTGAGAAATACTGAATAAACTGTAGCATTAGAAAAGTATTTCAAAGAGAAAAGTTCTTGTTGCTTGTTTGGAAATGTTTGTATGTTTTTAATATAGTTTGGAAAATTTTCTACGTACGTGCATGCGTGAATATCCTTTTAACATCTGACCGCACGTGGTCGAGACGGAAATCCTTAAGGTTACATCTTAGGCGAAGGGAAACACAGAGAGAGAGAGAGAGAGAGAGAGAGAGAAAGAGAGAGAGAGAGAGAGAGAGAGAGAGAGAGAGAGAGAGAGAGAGAGAGATCGTGTCTGCTATTTATAATTAATGTACCCACGTGACAGGATCGAAAAAACTTGGCGGGAAAACTTGAGTTGGTCACGCGCTGGAAACGTGGGTGGATTGCAACGACCACTTGCGTGTTAACTGACTAATTAGTAGTTGATATTTTCTGAAAATCCGTATGAAGCAGTATAAGATTCAACATCGGTAAGAAAGTAGTAGCGGGGTGCTAAAAGAGTATTAGCACCCGCACTTCAAAGGACGGTCTAGCCAGCAGGCATAAATCAAACGTGACAGATTCGGGGCAGGTCTCTACCCACAAAATTTAAATTCCTTATGCGCCGCTGGGAAAATTCTTCACGCCGAAGATACAAGTGAACTTTGCGTCAATAGTTTAAGAGTCCTGGAGAAAACAGGTTGAAAACAGAAAAAAAAACAAGCACCTTCGAACTGAGACGTCTTTTTTGTATAAGAACTGGGGTGGGTCATATTTGAAACAATTCTGTCTTGTGCCATTATTTTATTTCTTTCTCAAAGTTGTTTCCGTTTTTTTTTCTTCTATTTTTGAATCGATTCATTCTTTTTTGTATATGAATCCGTTTTTTATCAAACTAATCGTGAAAAAATTTTCCTTATTTTTGTGGGTAATCCTTTTTTGTTACCTCAGAAATTGTTATCCTACTGAAAGAGTGACACAAAAGGAAATTTTTGTACTATTAGTATGGTGGTATCTGCCACATAGAGTTTACCGACTATTTTGTGTTAGGAAGAATAACGTGTTTTAGACTTCCAGTAGCACATCAATAGTAATATTAGCATTAGTGTAGCCATTGATAAACTAACACTGAATACGAATACAGAAAGACGAAATACACGAGCGTGACAAAAAAAAAACATTTAATAAGGCAAACAACTTACATACATATATTCAAAAGATTTACATATGTCCCAAAACATAATTGTCCATATTGTCCCACAGGAACGAGGAGGTTTACAGAACGAGAAAAAAATAACATACCAGCTATATGGCCTTTGATAGTCCGCAGATAAGCGAATGGAAATTACTTTTTTCTTTCGCTACGCCGTGCACATGTTGACCAATTTCCACGTGTGTGGATACCCTGGTGATCAGGAAGGTAAACAGGCCGTTCCCCCAAGAAACGGAAGCAAAGACAAAAAGGACAGAATAGTTCTACTCTCTAAAAGGGGCCAAACTCCCATGAGTTCAACCCAAGGGAAAACAACTGTGGTCTCCCTACAGTACAACCACTTGTTGTCTACTACACGAATTTTTAACACTAAATCAATGTTTACCTTTTGAAAATTTACGTAGTTGTTGTCTTGATTTAAAAATTATTGCGTCATCTCTTGCTGGTTTTAAGTTTTGTGTCTGACACATGAATTTGGAGTTGGGAGAAAATTAAAAAAAATTATATTTTGCCCCTAAAAATTATTTTATGTTACTGGGGCATAATTTTTATAACTTAATTATTTTCAAAAATTTAAATTAAATTTTAATCGTTATCTTCTGTCTTCTTAATTCATATTCCTTGAATAAAGTGTTTATTTATCTCATATTCTTTAACACTCAGTAACTTCTTGCTTTTTCATGGTTTTATTTCCTTGCTTTGGTTGGATGGTTGAAAAAATATATATAGATAAGTAGGTAGATCTATAGATAGATAGACTTGTTAGAATAAAAGAAAGAAAGAGAGAAAGAACGAAAAGAGAAAAGCAAAAAAGAATGGGACAGAAATATTGAGAGAGATCAAACGGTGGTTGAGAAAAAAGAATATTAATTCATAAATAGAAATAAATAAATAAAAGAAAGAGAGAAAGCAAGAACGAAAGAAAGAAAATATAGGAGGGATAGAAAATTTAGAAATACAGAAGAAAGATATATTGAAAGAGAGGGACAGAGAGAGAAAGAGGGGCGAAGGAGACCAAGATTATGTTAGAAAGAAAGAGGGATCTTTTGTTGTTAAAATAAGATAAATAAAGATTGAAAAATAAAAAAATGATAAACAAAAAAGGTGGAAAAACTAAAAGAGACAAAGAAAACGTTAGAGAGGAATAGATTTTCGCAGAGAGATAGAAAGAATGTAGAAGAAAGAAGAAAGAAAGAATGTAGAAGAAAGAAGAAAGAAAGAATGTAGAAGAAAGAAAGAAAGAATGTAGAAGAAAGAAAGAAAGAAAGAAAGAAAAATTATAGAAGAAAAAAAGGAAGTAAGATTGTAGAGGAAAGAAAAATTATAGAAGAAAGAAAGAAAGAAAGAATGTAGAAGAAAAAAGAAAGAAAGAAAGAAAGAATGTAAAAGAAAGAAAGAAATAATTTAGAAGGAAGAATGTACAAGAAAGAAAGAATGTGGAAGAAAGAAAAAAAGAAAGAAAGAAAAAATGTACAAGAAAGAAAGAATGCACAAGAAAGCAAGAAAGAGAGAAAGAATGCAAAAGAAAGGAAGAAAGAAAGAATGTAAAAGAAAGAAAAAAGTACAAGAAAGAAAGAAAGGATGTACAAGAAAACAAGAAAGAAAGAAAGAAAGAAAGGAAAAAAAGAAAGAAAGGAAGAAAGAAAGAATGTACGAGAAAGAAAGAAAGAAAGAAAGAAATTATAAGAAAGAAAGAAAGTAGAGGAATGAAAGAAAGAATGAATGTACAAGAAAGCAAGGAAGAAAGAAAGAAAGAACGAATGTACGAGAAAGAAAGAAAGAAAGAAAGAAAGTACAAGAAAGAAAGCAAGGAAGAAAGAAAGTACAAGAAAGAAAGAAAGTAGAGGAATGAAAGAAAGAAAGAATGTACAAGAAAGCAAGGAAGAAAGAAAGAAAGAAAGAATGTACGAGAAAGAAAGAAAGAAAGTACAAGAAAGAAAGAAAGAAAGAAAGAAAGAAAGAAAGAAAGTACAAGAAAGAAAGAAAGAATGTACAAGAAAAAAAAAAGAATGTACAAGAAAGCAAGGAAGAAAGAAAGAAAGAAAGAATGTACTAGAAAGAAAGAAAGAAAGAAAGTACAAGAAAGAAAGAAAGAAAGAAAGAAAGAAAGTACAAGAAAGAAAGAAAGAAAGAACAAGAAAAAAGAAAGAATGTACAAGAAAGCAAGGAAGAAAGAAAGAAAGAAAGAATGTACGAGAAAGAAAGAAAGAAAGAAAGTAAAAGAAAGAAAGAAAGAAAGAAAGAAAGAAAGAAAGAAAGAAAGAACAAGAAAGAAAGAAAGAATGTAGAAGAAAGGCAATAATAACGAAAGAAAATTTAGGAGGGATAGAAAATAATTTAGAAAGAAAGAAAGAAAGAAAGAAAGAAAGAAAGAAAGAACACGCTATGAAAGTGTATTGGGCATCGCGAAACTGAGAAGATTGTTGAAGAATAAAGAAAGAAAACATGGAGAAATTTCATTTAGTTTTAACAATGGTTGATTTCTAACTACGACTAAAATATTCTGGCAGCCGATCAGAAATTCGACCTCCTGATAATCAATTTAAGCTTCTTTCTTTCGCTTCTGAGAAAATACATTTGCATGGACCCTGATTTGCATCAAGACCCCGCGCCAAATATCGATATTCAATCACTGATCTAGTGAATCCTAGATCATTAAATTAACCGAGTTGTATTGTATTGTAATTTTTGTTTTAAATGTACTGCCTCAATTACTCCGTTGCTTCAGAACCAGCTATTGTATCTCTGTCAGTGGTGGATATTAAATTTACGTACGGTCCATTCGACGGAGATTGTCCTATTTTAGTGTTGTAACCGAATACACAGACGTCAAACAACAACTTTCATATATATATATATATATATATATATATATTAATGTATATTTGGGCAGCAAACATTTTTTTTAAACAGGCGATAAATTTTATTAATTTTTATTTAGTTTTTTTCCAGCGTCCTTATCTTTTTCGTTTCGTGGGAGGGAGGAAATACAAAATTTGTCCATTGCCATTACGTGTTTTTGGTCACTTTCTTAGACATTCTCAATGGGGTTTTGATTAGTGTTCTTAGTTTCTTTTCGCATTTCGACTGTGTTACATGTATTATTTAGGTGGTTGTGAATTCTAGTAGGAACGTTAATTCCAAGAAATGGCATGTTGGAGACAGCTATGGTTCGAGTGGGCAACTTTCTATTTTTTAAAGGCTTTCAGCACGCCGTTCCCATTGTTAAACAAGGTACGGTTGATGGTGGAGGAGAGATGTTTAATGTACAGTACCTCTCTTATAATGCTTTGTTTTCGGTAATTTGATTTACATAGAAATCTAATGATTTTGACCAGTGTTTTTCATAAAGGTTATTGTAGATTCACGAAATAGATTATAATCGATATGGATTTTTAAGATGTTTTCTTAATTTATCATTATAAATTTCACTGTAACTTATACTGATGAGCTGTACTACAGCGAAACAGGCCTGTATGTGCATGACAATATTATCCCGATGTATCACTCTGGTTGGGTGGATTTAATTTCTTAAAAATAATCGGTGTGAAAAGATGAAAACATATATATTAATGTCCATCTTGGAATTGTCTCTAACAATTACACACACACACACACACACACACACACACACACACACATACATACATATATATATATATATATATATATATATATATATATATATATATATATAAATTGTGTGTATTTAGGCCGCATTTTTTCATTGGTGCATGTTTCATTAAATAATATACAAAAGTTTTGTCTATTTTATGCATGTTCCTTTCATATCGTTTGACAAGCTAAATAACATTATCAATGAAAGACGAAAGAAAATCACCATATTGATTCATGTATTTTAATCCTATCTAAGCCATCATCAAAGATGACAATAACATTACAATAAATTAAACAATATAGGGACATGATGATAATGATAATCTGCTTTTTATTTGCATTGAAGATTTTCAAGCAACGACAAACTCATGCATACGCGCCACTGGAAGCGAAAATCGCGCCGCGGCCAATGACATCACACATGACCGCGCGAGAGTGAAAACGAGAAGTGTTAAGTATGGGAAGCCCTTGGTATAAACCAATGGCTTCTGTTATCAATTATAGGCATTTAAGCATATTTGTGGAGTTTTAATAGTTTATTTTGTGCAGGTTAAGTTTCAACTGTTTTATGTATATAGCTTCAAGAATTTTTAGTTTTTCTTTATTGTTTTCATGTGTAAGTATAGTTAGGTAGCATTAAATGCATGTATCAACATGGTGATTTTCTTTCGTCTTTCAAGGATAATGTTATGAAGCTTATCAGACTATATGAAAGGAATTTGCGTAAAATAAAGAGACACAACTTGTCCATATTATTTAATGAAACATGAATTAATGAAAAAATGATGCCTAAATGGGCACGCACACACACAAAACACACACAAACACACACATACATACACACACATATATATATATATTTTTCTGTTCCCTTCGCTCTTTATAACGACCATTAAAATATAACGGAATAAAAATATTTCAAAACGAATAGAATCTCCATAGTACCTCACAATCGATGAAAGATGCAGTATGGTACAGGCTTCTAAATATGCCATATATATCTAAGTGAAGAAATAATTTCTTTTCCACGGCAAATCATTTCTTTTTCACAACAAATAATTATTTTAGGCATATTTTTTTCATTATTTTAGCGCTTAATTCATCGAGATTTTCATAGTGAAAATCTTACAAAGAACATTACAAACCTACCAATTAAATCCTTCCTTAGATGTATTTCAGATATGCAATTCCATGTTTGTTTAATACGTAATTTTATTTCTTGCATATTTCTTATTTTTTGTACATATATTTATACCGGAGAAGAAAAAATATCGCTTCTTTTTCATAAAATTGAACATGACACATTGAAAAAATGCAGTTTTCCAGGAGTTTAAAGTCAGTGAAACGATTTTCAGAGTGAGATGATCGAATTCAGGGAAAGTGAGAAAAAAGAAAAGAAAAAAGACAAACCAAACACAATCATCGAGCTTAATATGACTTCACTCAGATATGTGAAATGTCGAATAAATGTTTATGAATTTTACATCAAAGAGAATTTACTAAAATATAAATCAGAATGTAAAAAATACAAATGGATATTTTCCGATAATGATCTAGAAAACAAGGCTTGATGGAGACTATACGCATACACAACACATAAACACACACAAACACGCACACACACACACAAACATACAAACATGAACGCACTCACACATACGTATAAACAAATAGATACATATTAAATAAGAATGGGCAGAATCACAAGGTCTGTGTATATCAATACACACACACAGACACACATACGCATATATATATATATATATATAGATAGATAGATAGATAGATATATGATTCTTTTATACATATATTTTTTAGATATATCTGAAACTTGACACGCCAACATAAACGACGAAAGAGAAAAAAATATCGATATACTGATAGACATATTAACATGTTTTCATAATACAATCCAGTTACATATATATATATATATATATATATATATATATATATATATATATATATATATATATATATATATATAAAAAACATCGATAACGCATAAAATTACGCGCTAAAATAATATTGGATTAAATAACATATGAAGAACTGTTCGAAACTGCATCTTTCGGACTGACTGAATTTCGCGGCTAAGCTGCTGAGGTGAAATGCATCAGAATTGTATTATTCTTTAGGGAAACGTATATTTTGTTGTGAAGGTTAGACCTTTGAACATGTCCTGATGTGTTAAAAATACACACACACACACGCTCACACACACATACACGCATATATATATATATATATATATATATATATATATATATATGTATCTGTTTTCAGTGAGAACAACAATGGATCATAGGTCAACAATTCAAAAAGAAAAATAATGAAAACAAATACAGTGTATCTAAATACAAATTTGAGTCATAGACGTGAAGTAAAATAACAATATTTAACAACAACTTGCGACTTTTGTGATGAGAAGTTGAACAATTTTAGCCCATCCAACATTATGCATAAAAAATGGTGAATTGTATATAGTATTTTCGAGACATTGCATGAGAAAAAGAAATTCCCTCTTTTGAACCCTACAAAGATGAGCATAAAATGACGTCAAAATCCTATAAAATTTTTCGTCCTTTAATAGTCAGTTGTTCTCAGTTTAATCTGTAGTGTATATAGACGTAGTTAGATAAACGTTTACAAAATAGCGAATATCACAATCTATTGCCCGTGCCCCAATCAGTCTTCCCCTCCCCGGTCGTGGTGTGCGCAAAGGACCTGTATATATGTTTATGTATATATGGATTTTCTTTGAATGCTGGCATCTAAAAAATATTACGCATCAAACAAATATTTTTCTGTATAATTTTTTTTATTAAGAATGATCCGTGAACATTTCACGGTTTACATTTTCTGATGAATCTTAATTCTTATCTCTTAACTTAAGCTAATGGCGAGTTCTACGACAATAAAATGTTCGTATAAATTTCCCTATGGAGTTGTTAAATAACTGAGCTTGACCAAACATTACAAATATTTCTCATAATTATAATATTTTATATTAATTCAGCCGGCGATGTTACTTTATTTCATTTATGGCAACTGGATTTTTGCCGATTGCTCTTTCGATTTCAGGCATTCGATACCGGGTTTATGAAAAAGTCGTTTTATTTTTCTCGATCGCCATCACTTGGTTAAGATCAAAGTGTAGTATCTGTTCTTATCAAATTAATCTGATTCTCTCTATCTCCACCTTTTATCTTCCTATCTTCTTCCTTTCATTTTCTCACTGAAAACAGATAGTATATTTTCCCCTATCTTCACGCGATCTGAAGGCGGAATATACCATTATTTCTCAGTTACTGACAGGGCGTAATGGTCGTGTTAACTAAAGAAAAAACAAGCACAATTGTAATAAGAATAGATATATTCTTCTTTATTCTGCCGTATCCCTCCAGGACATTTACGATCATGCCTCTCTACGCTTTCCTGCTCTATTTAGGTTTTAGTAATATTCGTCTTTTTGCCATCCTACTAATCCCGGTTCTGCCAACAATTTTCATACGCTCGTTAGATAAGTTAATCTCTGATTTCCTTAATCTCATTTGTCTTAAATATGTCCTGTGAGTGTTACATTCCCTAGGCCCTCTTTTCTCATCATTTGACTTATAAATTTAAACATTCTCTTTCTGAGTCTGCGCATAACTGTCCTCTTTGTTACGATTTTCCTTAAAACTTTTTTCTTGCCCATATCTTGCGATCATGACTCTCCACAATTTCCTGACTTTTATGATCCTTATTAAGGTTTGACTTTTTGTTATACCTCTCATCCCTCTTCTGCCAACCATTTAAACAGACTCCTTAAGTAGGCTGTTTGACTTTCTCGCCTCTCCCTTTTACGTTCAATATATCCAGTGAATATCGTATTCTCCAGGCACACTTTAATCATTTAGCGTCCAAGATATTTCAGTTGTTACTTTCAGCATCTCATTAAAAGCGTCCTTTTTTCTTTCAATTTCTCATGAGAATATTTCGTTACTTGCACGACCCATCTTTGGTATTCTCAGCATCCTCTTGTAGAACGATATTTCTGTTTCTTTATCATCTATAATGAGATTGTCAAGCATTTACTGAAGATAGGAGGACGAATATTGTATGAGAGTTCAGTTTGGTTTGGTTTGTCTTGTTTTACGGCATATCAACCTCAATAGGTTTTTTAATGTCGACAAGTTTTTTTTTTATTGGTGGTAATATTTTTGTTCAAAAATATATTGCAGCTTTTTTTTTTTCAAAATTGTATTGTTTGGAAATAATTTTTTTTTTTTAAAAAGAAAAATGTATAGTCGCTAAAATTTTTGTTAATATACTGCCAGTAATAATTTTATTCAAAAATTCATTGCTGGTAATTCATTACTTTTACAAAAAATATATTGCTGTTATTAAAACCTATTTTTACCCTCTCATAGCGTTTTGAACCCAGTTTGGGGTTAACTATTTGTCCGTCGCCGGCACTGAATGTTACTACAAACCCAAGCCAAAGTAGAACGGGGAACACCAGCAATTAAGAGGTGCTTCTATGCTCTTGATCAGAAGACTTGCTTTTGAATGTAGTTCATCGTCTTACCCGGGGTGTCTCAATAGGCGAACGGGGTCTGGCTTCTCTGCATTCGGCGTATTATGAAGCCGCAGCCGATAGGTCGGTAAAAGTTCAGTACTCCTTCTTTTGCTTCGAACGAAGTTTTCTTGTTCTTAATGGTTTGCCTAGTTTTTAAAAGGCAATAATTGACGTCCAAAAAGTGATTCTGTTTTTATACCGTCGTCTACTAAAATGCTTCCTAGATATTTAATTTTTTGTATTTTCATGATTTTGCGTTTTGTTTAAATACCGCAATTGTCGGAAAATAACCAAATTGTGGTCACATTCAAAAGATGAAATAATTTTCTTTCGAAACTCATGAGTCGCATGTTGAAGAATTTCTGTTTTTTTACGAACATACATTCTGTCTTTTTTGCAGCTGACGTTTAGTCCTTTCTATTCGCAATTCGCTTTAAAAAAATTACTTAAATACCGTTTGCTCTTTTTATTTAATGTGGCCTAGTTCCTTAATACAATAATACATGTGATGTTTTTTCAACCCTTCTTTGCATTGTTTACAACAGCGTTCGTAAACCTACGGCACGCATGCCGCACGTGGCACACATGCCGCACGTGGCACACATGCCGCACGTGGCACGCCAAGCAATTACCAGTGGCACGCTGCCGCAAATAATATCACTAAGTCCGAACCAATAACTTCTACAACAGAAAGAAGATATTTAGCTGTTTCAATTTGAATATATACAAAAGTATATATGCTATATATTATTGTAAAATAATAATTCAAATGACATATCAATAAAGCAATATGGACCGAACATCCTAATCCATTGTACAATTAATAAAAACAACGATCGTTTTGTTCAGTGATTGGTCAGATAGACAATGCCTTTATGCGTATATATACGTACAAATATATACCGTGAAGGATTTCGCTTAAAGGAACTATTCAACCTTGATGATCGGCAAAATTTCTTCGTGGATAAGATGGTATAAGCATTAATATGAAATGAATATTTTCGCTCACCGTTTGAATCTCATGCACCTGGTAATCTACAGTTTAGAGTGAAAATTCAATGTAATATATATATATATATATATATATATATATATATATATATATATATATATATATATATATATATATATATATATATATATATATATAAAACGATTATTAAAATATAAAATTTGCCATTTAGCTTATCGATATTAACGTCAATATCTCGGCTCTAGTTTTTTTGTAAAGGGTCGCACCACCAACAATAGGTCCGTTCAATTGCCGGGGATATCTGCAATATATATATATATATATATATATATATATATATATATATATATATATATATATATATATATATATATAAAGCAAAATGCAAATATGAATCCGACAGAATAATAGGTTAGATATTTAATCAATCTAACATTTTATTATAGATTCATCAGAGAATGATGTATGTATTAAAAAGGTTGTTTTTTATTTTTGTCTGATTTTTCTTGCTAAACCAGGCTTCACTTGCAGTTGACATTTGCAGCATCGCTAATAAAATTTATAGCGTTCCAAACTCAAAATTAAGGGATTTTCGGCTTTCTGAATAAACGGAAATATTGCTTTATGTACGTTACTCTAGTTTGCATTTTTGTGAGTAATAAAAATGAACCATGATGAATTGAAAATCGTTTTCCTTTTATGTCTGCGTGTTTGTGTGTGTGCATGACTGTGCGCGTGTTTATTGTTGAAATTCTATGCTATAGCGGAAAATTTTAGTTGTAACATGTTTCGTACTTCAGGAATTCAGCGGGCTTCATTCGTTATGTTGGTACGACTACACATGCGCATGACAGTTGTTATGTTTAGTATTGACTAAGTCTTTTATTTCTTTGGAAGCAGTAGCAAAAACTATGTTGAGTATGGATAGATTATTTTCGCTTTAAATTTTGGGTTAACTGGGTTTCTTAGTAGTGGACGTTTTTGTTTTGGTATATTTTATGGGTCTTTTGTTTCACATTGAATATAACATAATTATGGGAGTAGAGAAGTGTGAAAGTGGTTTCAATGTATTTCTCGAGTAGGTGTAAATAATCCGGGCTGCATATTCTAAG
>CAHIKZ030000143.1:717500-750000 GCA_903632075.3 Acanthosepion pharaonis | reverse complement strand
GGTCAAATCCATATGGTGAAAGAAATGAAACGAAAGCGGTTGTTTTCAATTAATGTTACAAAGGTATATATATTAACAGGCAAATGTAAGATCTAATTTCTATATCTACACATTAAAATATAAATATGAATCATGTTATAAATCACTATTTTTCTAACCAATCTTATTGTTCTTCTTATATAAAGCTATTTTCTCTGATGATATTTCCGTTATTGAAATATGTCATGAATAAAAATATTTTTTTTATATAAATGAATCAACACTAATAATTACTATTTAAAAAAGTGTTTTTAAGTTTTGATCAACAAGTATTTCCCTGTAATCTAATTTTCCCTAAGAAATGATAAGAAAAAGAAGTTTTTTCTTATTTGCATTATTTTAAGCTTTACTCAAATATACCGATTTGGGAAGTGTTCCGGGGTTTATTAAGTGGGACACTTTTTTTTATTTTCCTTAAGAGTTTGTCCAACAGCTTACATCAGTAACTTCAAATGAAAATAACATTTTTGGATTGAGAACGGAACGAAACAGATGACAATTTATCTTAAAACAAAGTTGAAGCAAGTTTCGTTAATCGTTCTAGCATTCTGTAAGAACTGGTTGAGGAGGCACGGTAATTCCATCGTGACTTGATGCTTGCTCGGAAGAAGAATTTTTGAATCCCAGCATCCATATAGTCGAATCCATACGCGGAAATGAATGGGGTAAATAGTTCAGACTTAGCCTTGGATGGCAACTTTTCTGAATTCAAACCTTTTCAAGGAGCGTCTGCATCGGCAACCGATTCTTCTGGTCGTTCCTCCTGCGTCTGTGAACCCGCGGCAAGCAAGAACGTTATCCGTGTAGTCCTGGGTACCCTACTTCTGTAATTTATCCCAAGAATCTTCTTCTCATATGACTTTGAGTCAACAGGAAGAAGCCGGCTTATAGGTTGAATGCCGCAAAGAATACAATACAATACAAGAAAGGGTTGAACAAATAAAACTGTTTACATTTTACGGACCGTAGTCGACATCTTTATTGCCTTTTCCAAATGGTATTCTTGGAATTTCTAACCGAACCTTTTAATTAATCCGCGGGGGTAGATTGAGGTATCCAAAGATATTCCACACGGAATTATAACAATCTACCGTCGACGAAAAAATAACGAGTACGTTTGGAACTCCCAACATATATCACCTGTCAAAAAGTGACTTAACCCAAAGAAATTCTTAATACGTGGCCACGGAAAGAGGCACAGAATCATGGAGAGTTGAGTTGGCAAGGGGAAGTAACTGAAACTGAAATATCCAAAGGCAGCACAGTTAATTCCCCTTGATAACTCCATTCTCCAAGTTATCCATTGTTATCATTATTGAACTTGTTCTCTGGGCCAGAACACTTTTTAGGATCATTAACCAACGGTCGACACATGAAGATGAGGACATCTTATTTACGAACTCATATTAAAATTTATTTTTTGTTATTGATAATCAAAAACTGATTCCCAATATTATTCTCATGCTTCAGATATATTTTGTATCCTAGCATATGCGCTGATTCTTTAAGTTTTCGTATTTTCCAGTGATTCAGATTCTTCCTACAGAGAGATGTGATTCCCTTTTTCTTGCATATATGTTTTACCATGACAGATATTTGTATTTGCCCTAAAGAGTTCACCAGTAGCTTCTGTTTAATTTGAGAGTTCGACAATTTTTTTTTCGGATGTCTCAGTTATTTCCCTTTAACTCAAGTCTCCAATGTTTTGGTTCACTACTGCTGTGACCTGGTATTGGACACGCAATTATTTGGGTCTAGTCACTGGATGAAAGCAACCTCTTTATCCACTGGGCCATATTGACTTGTGGAAACGTTGTGAATAGGTCAATGAAGATGAGGAGAACATTACGAATAATGTAAAAAAAATGCAAGTAATCAAAATAACTCATCTCAGATATATAGATATATATTGAAGGTTTGGAATGTGGAACTTGAAGAATCTACCCAAGTTGACGAAATAAAGGGTTCAGTTCGACATTTCAATCGGAGTATAAACCGGCTGAAAACTTTTGAATATTGCAATGAAGATGAGGATAACAGCACGAATAATGTAAATAATGCAAGTAATCTTAATACTGCATCTCAGAGATATAGACAGATATGGATGGCCGGAGCGGACAACGATAGAAACGTTGTGAATAAGACAATGAAGAAGATGAGGATAGCAGTCTAAATAATATAAATAATGTAAGTAATCATAATACTTCATCTCAGAGATATAGACAGATATTGAAGATCGGAGCGTGCAACGGCCGAAACGTTATGAATATGGCAATGAAGATGAGGATAACAGTCTAAATAAAGTAAATAATGTAAGTAATCATAATATGTCATCTCAGAGATACAAACAGATATTGAAAAACCTTAGTTTTAACGGAGTGGATAAGTCAGATGTTTCACTGGACTCTAATTTAGGTGAAGTACTGGATGTTCGTGATATTTCATCTGAATACATTATTTCAAAACATATTCTTCATTGCATTTCAATATTAAAACTTTCAAAAGAACTGCAGACATTTTTGTCAACACGAGTACACTATTTATAAATATGTCCGAAAAAAATTATTTGAGCACAACTGTTTATTTTATAACATTAAAAAAATTCCCAACGACTTATCTATTCCAGGCGGTATTAAATATTTTTTTTATATTTGTTTTGATCCTGAGAACCAGACATAATCTAATCTTAATATCTGGGGTCTCGTCACTGAAGTTATTCTTAAGGGGATAAACTAGCAATTTGGTATTGGTTTTTGACATCTGAGGCCTTCCAGCAGATTAAAATAATCTGGAAAAGGGAGGCCCTTGTAGAGAATTTATGGGCGGACATAGCATTAGAGACAACCAAATATGTTTACATGTTGGGTATTTTTTTAAAAATGTTAGACTCTCGAGCAATCTTATTCTCGTATGTTTATATGAGAAGTAAAAAAAAAACAGCACAGTCTGTTAATTACGCATGACAAGCTAGCATCTCGATACAGCTGGTCGTTTTTTGTCGTTATCATTAGTCACGTTTTCTCTTAATAACACATGCGAACGTAGATATCAAACAAGCAGGCGCAAAATGAAAACAAAACCTTCACTAGAAAGTACTTAGTGAACTTTGAGGATTTATATTTCGGGGAGATGTTGACGAGGAAGTAAACATTAACTCTAATATATATATATATATATATATATATATATATATATATATATGTAAGCTAATAGAATTGATTGTCAGGGAGACGAAGCAGGCAAAAAGGGAAGTAAGCTCATAGAGACTGCATTCTGTCTGCTGTCTTGAAAATGTCCTGACCAGATGTTTATCGCAAAGTAATTCATATCGAGAAAGCTGGTAGAACTTCCTCTCCCACCCCCAAAATGGGACTTATAATAGTGAGTCTTTTATTTATTCATCTCATTAAAAGAAAGTTCTAAGAATTTAGATTTTGATACACATTATGAGAAATGTTTTAAGACTGACAATTTTAGAGAACTTCGTCTAGCGCATATTTTTCATTCGACCTAAATCGTAATCGTAGGGCCCTTAACACCGTATCCTAAATAATAATAAACCCCATCATTTTTCACTGGCTGTAAATGCGATATATATTTTTTTTTTTTATTATTTCACCTCAAGCAAGGCAATAAAGTCACTAGGACGTTACGGTGTGTTACAGAATATGAGAGAAAAAAAGTCCATTAAGGAGAGAGGACAATAAGAAAAGAATTAAGAAGACATGAAATAACGTTTGACATTGCATTTATTTTTGTGAACATAAATGTTGATTAGAAACTAAGAAGCCGGAAGAGAGTTCCACAAAGACGAAGCGTGATAAAAGAAACTGTTAGCACAGAACTTACGGTTGCATCTAACCATTTCATCTGTAAAATGATGAGACCTTTTCGGCAAATTAGTACTGCGTTTTATTCATCATGTCTAGCTACCTTAGAAAAAAGTTCACCTGAACAATTACCTTTAAAGTATTTATAGAAATTACACAGGGAAAATAGATTACAGCGGTTGGAAATGACTGAAGGCGAGATGCCAGGTGACTTATCCGGAAATTGTGTGTTTTTTTTTGGAGGGGGGGTATCCAAAATGTTATATATTGAGGAATTTTCGTCTGACAATATAAAAAACAAAAAAACAAAACAAATCAATCCTTCAACAGAATTACTGTATAGGAATATACTACAAACTGGGAGGAGGCTCTTCAGAAATCTATTACGTGGAAGGACATTTGACAGATGGCTCCACTCAGGTTGAGCTATTTAATACGTTCCACGTATGACCTGCTACCATCTAAGAACAATCTTGTGAAATGGAAGAAAGAGAGTGATCCCACTTGTCCCCTGTGTAAGGAAAATCCACAAACATTAGAACATGTTCTTAGTTCCTGTAAAACAGCCCTTGTCAATGGCAGATATACATGGAGGCACAATAGTGTTTTGGATGAGCTGGTCAGAATTATAAAGAAATACATGAAGTCTGAGTCATCTAATTCAGCCCAGGAATTTGTTGCAGAAGGAAAAAGATATGTCGGCTCTAAGCAAACAAGCAAATGTCATGCTATACCCGGAAAAAATCTCCTTAGTTCTGTTGGCATCTGGGAGGTAACTGCAGACGTTCCTGGTTGGCGTAATGATTACCCCAAAATAATATCAAGTAAAGGCCTGCGACCAGATATTGTTCTTCTGTCAAGGGTGAACCATAAAATCATCCTGGTTGAATTATCAGTACCATATGAATGCCGGATGGAACAAAGCCACGATTATAAAACTAATAAATATGAAAATCTAAAGTCAGAGCTAATAAAGGAGGGGTATAATGCAATTGTTAGAGCAGTGGAAATTGGAGCAAGGGGTTTCGTTTCAGGCACTCTGTACCAATTTCTGGGCCAAATTGGAATCAAAGGGCGTAATAGGGCCAAGAGTATAAAACGCCTAGTAGAAGTAACAGAAAATAGTTCTATGTGGATATGGAAAAAACGAAATACTCCGTGGAGTGTTTCAGCGAACATGACGGCATGACATGACTGATCGTGAATGCGTAATGAGGTTCACGTTGCATTCCCAGAACCCGAGGTTTGCCGTTTTTCGAATTTTCGTAAATTTAATTTCGCCGTTACACATTTGAACTAGTTTATCTACAAGACTTGTATATCGTTATAATGGGGCCTCACGTCAGTGAGGGGGGCCGGTGTGCAACTGAAACCGTTGAGAGGAAGGCCCCGAAACGGTGCACATTCTCTCCTGATGACACCAATTTAAAATTCGAGAGGAACACCTCAAATTCAGTGAAGTCAAAGGCCGTAGTGAAGCTCGGTGGAAGTGTCATTGGCATGAGGAGCATTACACATTCACCTCGCTTCAGGTGAGTGTCAATTACTTTCCAGTAATTTCCTTCTACTATAAAATATTATTAATGGAGATTAATATCATTTCACGTCGGTTTGACACTTATGGTGAGTGAGCTATTGAAGAAATGAATATACTTTCTTTCTGTTTTCTCCCATTATTGGCATTACTATATCCATGATACAATATGATCTAATTTCACGGACGGAGCGGAAATACTGAGAGGAATGACGAACATGCTTCCTTGCTAGCGAGAGTTTTAAAAAGCTAAGACATGCACAAAATTATATACACATACTTATATGTGTGCCACACAGAAAAAAATATAACACATGTCTGCATAACAAGCAGTGTGAAAAGTGAATGCATAGAGATTGATTTACATATAATGTGAAGGTTCTTGACCTTCTGGAGATTCTTCTGTGTTTCTGGAAAAGTTATATTTAGGATCGCCGATTCGAGAAGGCTGGAATTTTCTGCTAAATCAATACCGTGGACATATTCCTGACACTGGGAAAAGTTTTTTTTTTCCAATTTGAAGACGACGAGCCGGAGATAATTTCTTTTTATAACGTGGGAAGATATATTTCCAAAAGGTCACGGTGCCGAATCCGAACAGAAGGGATCCGGTTCAGTTCAGTACATTTTCCTTTTGTTACTATCTGAAATTTTTCGTTTCTTAATTCTTTGCTTAGCTTTTAGAAGGCATCTTCCTCTATTCCAACGCTCCTTCAGATTTTGTGTCACATTTTCCACCCACTGTTAAAACTCTACCTATATATTTAAATTTTCATAACTACATTTTTTTTTTCAGATCGCTTCACACTACAGATTGAAAAATCGGATGAGGAGTCATACACTTTTCTTAAGCCACTTTCCATTTTTGCGTATTTAGTGAATTCAGTTTCTATCAGTAGGCAAGCAATCGGCTCCGAGTAGAATTTCTGAATAATTCTAATATATAAATCAAATAAATCAAGTTTACCTAATAGTTCAACTATTTGTTGCAGATTAGTGTATTATATACACCCTTGTGCAAATTAAACAATCGCTTTAATTACCTTTCATTCGCCATGTAGTCAGTTTTAGACCTATTGGGGAGACAGGGTGTAAATGATTTCTATTATTCCTCAGACTACGTTATTTGCAGTGGTGTGCAATAATATGAATCTATTTTCGAGTTGGATAATGAAATTTGGTCTTGGAAAATGTTGGATCATCTGTGATTGCATAAGATTTTCATCACGTCCAGATACTATTCTCTCAACTGTCGATTACTTATCCTACGGCCCTTGTCTGCAATGGACGTTACTGCATGGAAGGGTACGAAAATTGTAACGCTGCACAAAGACACTAGCAAGCCTTACAAGTGAGCAATTCAAAGTATCGTAGACTGATTGCAAACTCTCCTGATTTAAATCCAGTCGAGTGTCTGTGATCAATGTGCAAGGAGAGACTTCGTGGATGGACATACAAAGTTCTAACGTGTGAAAAGGGTCATGTTTCATTGGAAGAATATGGAAGCAAAGTAAACAATAACGGAATTCTTCGTTTTGTTTCAATAATTTTACACAAGAGTGTATTATAAGCTGATAACCTACAACGCGAAATATGTTTCAGCTTTAAATAATGCCCAATTGGTTTTTAAGTAATAAAAATATAAAAGTCCTAAAGTGACTACACTGAAATATCTGATGATTTTATAAATAAGTAGTAATTTGCAAAATCACAAATATATATAACATTAATTTCAATATTCTATCCAATTGGAAAATGCAATTTCAAGAACACCGAGAGAGATGCACACATTTACATTTAAACATGATTTTTGGCACTTCGACGTGATGCCGTGGTTAGTTGGTTTCGCTTGATCAATTAGGAATGGACAGTGAGTTCGATCATCTCTGGGTGCCCCATACTTTCGGGCTTGTTCCACATCTAAGCTAAGGCTAGAAAATCACTTCGACGTACTGTAATGGTTAGCTTGTCTCGCTAAATCACGACTGAATAGTGAGTTAGATCCTCAGAGTGTACCCCATATTTTAGGCCTTATGCCATATCTAAGTATGAGCATCAAACTGAATTAGTCAAAAGAGTCACTGTTCTTATAAACTGTACAAGCCTTTCTCAACTGTTGACCCCTGGATCTCTAATGCACCCTGAATGGTAACCATGTGTGACCAAAGTTAGCAGAGGAGTAATTTATTCATTTTTTTTCATTCTGGTACTTATTATAAGCTGATAACCTACAATTAGAATTATGTTTCAGCTTTAGATAATATCCAATTGTTTCTTAAGTAATAAAAATATAAATGTTCTACTTTGTCTACTGAAAACTCTGATACTTTTTTAAATAAATAGTAACTGAATTCTTCCTTAAATCCTTCACTAATTTGCAAAGTGACAAGCATATATAATATTATTTTCAATATTCTATCGAAATGGAATATGCAACTGCAGAAGTTCTGAATAATTCTCATATATTCCTCAAATAGAGTTTACATAGTATTTCAAACAGTTCTTTTTGTCGTAGCTTAATGTATTATATATCTAAGGAGAATTAAGGTTATTTTTTGTCTATGTACAAAGTTATTTTCATATTTAACGGATAAGGTGCAAAACATAATTATTGTACAGACATTAACTAACTATATTCAGCAGTTAATAATGCGTAATTTATTTACTATAACAGAGTTGAAATGTTTTTGTTCGGACTATGAAGAAAGCGAGTGTGTTTCGATTTCATGGAAGTGGCATCAAATTTACTTGCTGGAAAAGGCTTAAGCGATGTCAGTAAACAATGGCGCTTATCTGAAAATTTAGTAGAAATACTAAGAGGATACCGACAGCCTAGAATTTTCGGTCTGTGAGAAAATGGCTGCAAATTGGAGAATAAGTCGTACGACATAAAAGTTAAGTTTCTGATTTGAAATCAAATTGACTCCTTACACATACACATACATCTATTTTTATTAGTTAAACGTGGACACTCGTAATTGAGCAGACGCTCTGTTTATTCATTAAACAGTATATTTATTTTCGTCTACGGGACAGAATATTCGAGAAATCTTATTATGCCCTTTCCAGCTGGATTCGAAAACGTCATTAGATCTGACGTGCTTTGATCTCAGGGCTTCAGGGTGTGATGATGACCAAACACGGATGAAGAGTGCATTTGCACACAGATTTTACTCTGACTCTTGAGATAATAATTTCTGTTCAGTTTAATATGCCAACGCAAAGCAATTTGTAAAAAAAAGAAGTGGATTTTTTTTTATTTAGTAATCCGACAGATTGCTGTGTTATCCTCTGTTCCTCTTGCCTTCGATCTCTCCTGTGAGTATCATATCTTCCAAGCCCTCTTTTCTCATTATATAGGACACAGAAATTGTAGCTGTCTCTTCCTGATGTTAAGTAAAATTTTTCTTTCTGTTTATATTTTATCTAGTTCTTCGTCATTTCTCACATATCCAGTTCATGGTATCGTCATTATTCTTCTGTACAACCATATCTATGTTGTGTAGTGGGCCGTGGCTGTGATGTTGTGAAGTCAGACGTAGGAGAAACGCATGTAAGGTTCAGATTCTCCTTCTCGCCGGGCCCAACTACATAAAAAGGTTGGACTTTGATGAAGTCCAAAGAAGAAGGCAAAGAAAGCAAACAAACACAAGACCGATAATATATGTATATACAAATATATATTAATAACAAGTCACAATACATGGAAACAGTACAAAAGATGAAGTGCATGGGAATATTCTGTATGTGCGTGCGTGTGTGAATATTCTGTATGTGCGTCCGTGTGTGAATATTCTGTATGTGCGTGCGTGTTTATTGTGCTTAGCGTGTTTCCACGCTATCCCTTGTTAGCGCCTACTTTCGAGGCTGATAGCTGAAAGCCTGAGGAAAAGAGAGATTTACCTCAAGGTGTCGGAGCACAGGCCTGAGGGAAAAAGAGATAGAGGCGAAAGGTCAGCGTCTATTTATAGCCAGGGAAGAGAGACCCCCGGTGAAAGGGTTAACGAACTGAAGGAGGAGTTAACTCCGACAGTTGCTTCCTGTCTGTTCTTCATCTTTGAAGAAATTGTTCAGCAGTCACTGTCATATCACATAAATGTCCAGTACTCTTTGCGTTGTTTCTAACGAAGTTTTTTTCTTAGTACACAACTGAGCTTCTGGAAGGCATTTTTCGCTACCCGCAAATGCAGCATCAGATTTCAATATAACACTTATCGCTCCACTTTACACTTTACTCCACTTTAGATATGATAGATGCTTCCCATTTTAAAACATTTTTTTTCAGTAATTCGCAATACATTGTCTATATGTTCCTCCAATGATATGGTGTTTACTCAAAATCCTAGAAGAAAAACAGTCCCAAATCATTATAATTGTCCCCATAATGTTTAAATGTTGCGCCGGTAGAGAGAAATGTATAAAATTCTTTTTTTTTTTTTTTTCTAGATATGTCTTAGACTTATATACATGTCTACCCAAGTTTTTTTTTATCGAAAGTACCTTTTTTTCAGATGTGGATGAATAAATATGTTCAAACGTAACGTTAAAAAACAGCTACCGACGTGTTTATACGTCGAACATGATTCGTCATGTCAGCTCATTTGTCTGGTCGGGGTCTTATTTACCCCTCCGGTACTTCAAGGTGACTCGGTTTCTTAATCTTCCTGAAGCAATCAATTTGGCTGGGTGCATTTATTTTGCTTCCACCACACTTTCACTCGTTTTTTTTAAATTTTTTTTTTAATTTTCAGGGGAAAAGATTGAATACGGTAATGAAATTATAATGGCTATTTTTGTAGTGATTTTATAACATATTTATGTCATAATATTTTTTTTAAAATAAATAATTATATATATATATATATATATATATATGTGTGTGTGTGTGTGTGTGTGTGTGTGTGTGTAAAGAATGCCGTTTATGGGGGACTTGTCTTTTGCTGAAAAAAGGTATTTTCAATCTATAATGTCATCCATAAAAATAGAGAAATAATTGAAATGCAAGTTAATTTTCATAATCACCATAATAAATACGATATTATCACTTTCACTGCTATTCATTTGCCCAGTGCTGCCCCCATCCGGCCAGCCATTTTGAAAGAAAATGCCAAATTTCAACCTACATATTTTATTACACAGAAAACTGGCACCAGTGTGTTTTACAGCCTTTCATTTTCATGGATATACCTGGGAATGACTTACCAGATCAGTAATGGGTATACACATGATATCTTTTGAAGCATTGGCCTTTGTGATTTTTACGATAGATGGCGCAATGGGACACTCATACCAGCGGTATGCAAAAAAACGTACGTTTCCGTACTTAGCCAGCTGGAGCAAGATAAGAAAAACGAAGATCTCCGTAGTTAGCAGCGGAAGTGTTAACTTCTGTGATTTCTTCATTTATTTTTCTTTTCCACAGATGAGAGAGAAGTGCTTTCTCTAGCGTAATAAATCACACTTGAGATTGCCATTCACCCAAACCACGAATAAATGTTTAGTTAGTTACACTATTGACATTAGGACTATTGCAGTCGGGTTCATTACACTCACGCGCAAATATCTTTAAAAAGATACGAATACATGTACCTTTTCTTATTGTTTGGTGGAATTTCTTCCAAGTCATGAGCTTTCATTCCACCAACGAGGCGATTGGCAGGATCAATTTTAGGTGCCCTTGGACATACGGTCACGGGCGCTGGGAGCATCCGCATTTTCGTCAGGAATATTTTCAAATTAGATACGAAACTACCGTGACGTAGAGAAAACTCGAGGCTGACTAATAATTTGCATGATAGAACAGTTAGAATTTCCTGTATTTTACGATAGATGGCGCAACGGGACACTCATACCAGCGGATATGCAACAAACGTAGGTTTCCGTACTTAGCCAGCTGGAGCAAGATAAGAAAAACGAAGATCTCCGTAGTTAGCAGCCGAAGTGTTAAAATCTAATAAAAAATAATCTGTAAAAGAAACGTCTTTCCCAAAATAATTGGTGGGGAATGGTTTAACCAGTTCCAAAGAATGCTTTCCTATTTTAAAGCAGCAGAAAATAGCATCTTGTTCCAGATAAAATTCGACGCATTATATGTGACTTAACATGTCTAACGTTCAGAATAAGTTTTTTTCCCTAGGAGTTAGACGCTGCAGTACTGCACGTTCTCTATAGTGCAATAAACGACTATTTGTATATTTTTTTACTTCTATCCCAACCCCTTGCAAGTTCTTCTGAATATCTCATCGACTAATATATCTGTGTCTAAAAAGAGATATGAAGCTGCATATTTCATAATCTATCAGGATTTCATTTTCGTGGAAAATTTATTATGACTTTCTATTACTTCCAAATGATAGCTCTTATTGTATCGATGAGGATATTAATTTCGATACCCAAGATTATAATGGTCACACTTTGTACATTAGATTATCCAACTCAATCTCCTGACCTAAATTCAGCAGAAGATCAATGAAAGGCGATTAGTTTGGCCAGAAGAACGCTAGCAACTTGAACAATCTTCAGGGGAATTATTCTCAATAGTAGAGTGAATAAAATAGGATCTTATTTCTGCGAGAAACATACGAGTTTGTGCTGAAATGTTCAGTGATTCACTATGAAGAAGTGATGCTTCAGCTGTTAAATTTGCAAATTGGCCTCTGTTTCTTAATAACATCGTTTCTTTCCAGGTAAACTGACATCTGTCTTTTCAAAGACGACTTCAGATGACATCTCCTGAAAATGGACAAAATTTGGCATCATGGTATTATGAAATACCTGCAGAAAACAGGTTTTACTATCAACCCAACGTACATTCATTCTGGCATGGTTGCTTCATTAGGAGATGACGTCCCAGCTTTACGAACAGGGCAAAAGTAGGCAGATGAAGTCGGAGGATAAGGGAGATAATCCAAGGTCTGGACGTCCTGCAACTGCCAGCCCTAACGAAAATATTCATTGTAGTCAGCACATAGTGATGGATAACAAGCCACTGACAATAAACCAAATAGAACATTTTATCAGCATATATAGTGAGAGTGTTGAAAATATTCTGCCTAATGAACTTAGCATGACAAAGGTAATTGCTCGGTGTGAGTAACAACTACTGACATTGTTTGAGGCAGATTCAACTGGCTTTCCTGAACATTTCCTAACCCAGAATGAGACATTAGTTAATCTCTTTGGGTCAGAAAAAACAACAAAAACGTCATTCCTCGCCTGCTTCAAAGAAAGCCAAGATTGTTTCATTTGCAGGGAAGTTGATGTACTCATTTCTTTTGGATGCAAATAGCATTGTGTTTTTCCAGATTTAGCTCTATTTGTTAATCATCTCTTCCCCAGCAAAAAAAATACCTGGGCTGGGAACCAGTATCGAAATAATTATGACACCTTATCTGCTGTTGATGGCTTTTGCGACCACCCGGATGAAAGCTTTTTTTCATCAATGGAATCATAACAGTTCAACACCGATGGAAGAAGTGTGTAAACCGCAAGGAAAATTATATCAAAAAATAAACCTAATTTGTTTCCATGAAAGTACCTTGTACAGGCTATAATTTTTTCAGCCTACCCTCATAAATATTCCATAGGGCGACGACTGAAAATGCGCCATTAAGAATAAATGCTGTAAGATCCTGAGCGTAAATTCACCGTGGAAGATCTAACTTACTATATATTTTTCTTTTAGTAATTAGGACAGCGTTTTTAAAAACAAAATTAAGTTGAGGCTCATTATGGCAAGCAATCAATGCATTTAATGTGTTGTTTTGTAAAATATCCCTTTTGTGTTCATATAATATTTTATTTAAATTCCATGGTGTTTTTTTCAATATATAACTTCAGGCAATTATTACGAATAATAGAGTAAAGTCTTGCTTCAATTTTTTTGCTTATTTTGTTGTCTTGCATTTATTAAATATTTTGTTGTTTAAGAAGTAGTAACAAATTTTCTTTTGAACTTAGATTAACAATTCCCTCTTTGTCAAATTTTAATTTCCTAACATTGTTCCTGACATGTAAAAATGATATACCTATTTTCTACACACACACACACACACACACGCACACACACACACACACACACATATATATATATATATATATATATATATATATATATATATATATATATTTATATGGACATTGCCTTGTTTTGTTGTTGAGGTATCCGCCACAATTTTTGTAAAATATACACACTGTACACATGCACACACACACACACACACACACACACACACACACACACATATATATATATATATATATATATATATATATATATATGTGTGTGTGTGTGTGTGTGTGTGTGTGTATCAGTGTGTATATTTTGTGTATTGTATAATTACAACAAAACAAGGCAAATGTCCATATAAACATATTTCCGCAAATCCTTCGTTTTAGAGTAAAGTTTAAAGAAACCTTAAGATAGATGGCGCTGTATTGCCTTAGGACTCTGTTATATTTGTTATTCCTGTGCATTTGTCTGTCTTCAACGTTTAGCTTCTTGTTCAAAATTTAATATGGCAGCTCACTTTCACAATAAAATAAACAAATCGCAAGTCCAAACTCGAAGATCCTAGGACATAAAGAAATGTCAAAATCACGAATCGCATGCCCAATGTCAAAAATCCCAATACACGTAAACTGTCAGAAATCCAATGCCCAATCCAACAGTTACACGCAAGTCTACAAACTGGATAGCAAAATAAAAACGATTTTTTAATGTGAAAACACCAACTGCTTTTATCGACGGATCAATTTTTTTTCATTGGCCGACGTTTTGAGAGGACACCAATTATTTTATTTCCGAGATACATTTACGGCAACAGCTGCGACTGATTTCTTTCTGTGTTGTCTTCCGAATATCGTACAGAACACATCTTTCCTTTTTCTCTATGAGTGAATTTCATTTTCGCCAAACGTGTGTAGTAGTGAGTTAACTTGGATGTATTCTGTTTGACAACGGCTGGATATTCATATCGCCAGCCGGCAGATATGATATTTACATAGCCAGCACGTTCCTCAACCTGAAACATTTACATTTTTATTTGTAGGGCCACGTAAAAAATGGATTATACAGAAGGCATTAATAATGCAGAGACAATTCATCAACTTATCATCGAGGCCTACGAAACCATTCAACGCCAGGTCGAAGTATTTAAAAGTGATAGTCAGTCAATGATCCGACGGTTGTATGCGTACGTAGAAGCAAGCGGAGGATATTTTGAACATTTGTTATGAGTTGCTGTGTTGAGGTACAACGATGGCCTTTTGACATATGTTTCTCTGAACATTTTACCTTGTTTTATTGTCAGTGCCTGCTCCAAAATCTTGTAAAAATAAATTTTATCGTGTTGTAGCATACCTACGGACGATAATGGGTATATCTCCATTCACATAAATTCAGTAGTAAATACTATATGTTGGTCTGCAGTTGGAGATTCGTCTCCAGCAGTGTTGGTCAAACACTCTGCGCTCAAGTAGAGAGGATCCCCAGACGAGGCTATGTCGAAGGGCAAAGTCCCATCTCAGGAAACAGCTACCCGACTACGGGGAATTTTTGGCAGAGCCTACGGGCTCGGATACCCTACATTAAATTCGGCCTTGTGCCACATCTGACTGTGTGGGGCGTTTGGTAAATATCCTGCAGTTGGAGATTCTTCTCCAGCTGTGCTGGTCAGACTGTTTGCCTCCGGCCAGAGAGGATCAACAGACGAGGCTATGTCGAAGCGTAGAGTATCGTCTCGGGAAACACCTACCCGGCCGCATTTTATACAGGATCTACGGATAATTTTTAGCCAAACCTACAGGCTCGGATACCCCACATTAAATTCGGCTTTGTACCACATCTGACTGCGTGGGGCGGTTGGTATTTATCCTGCAACTTGAGATTCGTCTCAAGCTCTGATGGTCAAACTCTCTGCCTCCGGGAAGAGCGTATCCCCACACGAGTCTATGTCGAAGGGCAGGGTCTCGTCTCGGGAAATAGCTATCTGATCCCGTTTATAAGGGTTCTACAGGGAATTTTTATTTATCACATTATATTCGACCTTCTGCCACATCTAACTTCTTTGGGCGGTTGGCAGATATCCTGCAGTTGAAGATTCATTGTGGAATTCACTTGACTCATTTATATCAGTTTACTACATCTTTACGCGCCGCTAGCCAATCTTACATAGTCTTGTCCTAAGTATTATCGTTTATTACCAACCTTCGTTTGCTTATTCTATTCAATAACCTTCACTAGGTCACAACAGATATTTTGGATTATTATTTAATAACGTTTACCGTAAGCATTAAACTTAATTACTTAAAAACGAAGGATTTGCGGACATATTTTTATGTCCACCTTTTTACTTGTTTTTGTGTGAGGAATCCATCGCCAAAGTAAAATTATTTTTGCTAAACCATATATATATATATATATATATATATATATATATATATATATATATATATATATATATATAGATAGATAGATAGATACTTTATTATAGGATATTACATTTAAACATATGTGAAACAGCTACATAATGTTTCGGTTTATATCATTGCATCCCATCAGGCAGTGGTAAATTTACATAACTGCATTCACGTTTCCATGCATATCGTCGCATTGCTTCCGGCGGTGGTAAATCTACGAAGAGATGTGATGATATGCATCGAAACATGAATGCATGTTTTACATTTGTTCTAATGTGATATGACATAATAATGAATTATCGCTTTACTATTGTATTGAGCCCTATTTTTAAATTAATGTTGTGAACATTTGAATTTATATTTGATTCGTTCTCATTACATTTGTGTATATATATATATATATATATATATATATATATATATATATAAGTAAGTGGCGGAAACTAATTCACGAAAGCATTGAGTCCTTTGAGAATAGCCGTATGCAGTACAGTGCCTACAAACGTCCGATTCGTAAAGGCGAACAGGTTACAGCACCGGGCCCACAAATTCACCACGTTAATTGTGACATATGTGGAAAATTGTGCCAATCTTTTGCCGGCTTCAAAAGCCATTTGCATAAATGTGCAAAACCTAGTGTGCACCCGAATAATGTCACTGTAAACAAAACTGATCGGGTATGCCAACTCTGTGGCAAAATTTGTCGCAGTTTCGCTGGCCTGAAGAGTCACCTGTGAATATATAGAATTTGAGGGAGTTGGAGGGGGTGAGGACATGAAATAAAGGAGGTGGTCACACTCGAAACCGAGAGGACAGCCACGATATATATATATATATATGTATATATATATATATATATATATATATATATATATATATATATATATATATATATATATATAATTTATGTGTGTGTTATTATTTTTGTTATTTAATAATTTGGTTTCTTTAGAGATAATTGTGAAGCTAAATTGATTGATTAACATTGATCTTTCGGTGAAGAACTTCGCAAACTTTTAAACACGTTTATTTTGGTTCTCAACATGAAATAAGTTATTTCTGTTTGATATATAGCGACGAAGAATTCGATTGATTCTGAACTTCGAAAATAGACAATATTGAGTCGAGATAAATTATGACCTTAACCCTCAAACTGAACGCTATCTAAATGGGTAAATTTCTTTTCTGTATTTGAAAGGTAATTCCTCATTGAGACAAAGGAAATTACCCCAAAGATTATCTGGCTTGTTTTAATGACGCATTAAAAGAGAAATTTATTTCTTCTGGGGATGGAAGACAGCTGCCGATATAGTGGAAAAAAATATCGTTCGTAATCATGTCATAATTCAATCGTTGGTTTGTTCGAAAATAAAAGTGGTGTATTTAAGAGAAAGAAAAAATACAATACATTGCATAGTTTTTTTCCGTTATTTATTTTAAAGTAGTAAATTTCTAATAAGTTACAGATTACAAATGAATGTTTCACATCTTATTTTTTAGAGACAAACTCTGAACCTATTTTAAACACTACTGTAGTTAATCAAGATATTTTGTAGCAAAAGATCTTGCTCCAAAGAAAAGAGTCGTGCCGACCTTAAAATCACCGAATAAAAACTGTTGTGATCTCACTGAAAAAAAAACAAGATGCTTTGTTAAAATGATTTATTTTTAATACTTTTATCCCAAGCAAGGCGATAATGCCACCAAAAGGCAGGGTGTTACAGGCAGTGAAAGTTAAGTTACCGAGTATAGGGATGATTGGGGAATAAACAAAAATTGAACAGGTTTGAAGAAAACAGAAAAAAAGATAATTAACATAGCATTTACATTTTTGAATATTCTGCTTATCTGGGAATCAATAAATCGGAACGAGTTCTACAGAAAAATGACTCAAGGCAATTTTTGGCAGTAGGATTGTACCTCAGGTATTTTCATAACTGAAGACCATATGCGTACGCCTGCATGCTAGAAATCGAAAAAAAATAATTGTTTTATTTAAGAAATATTTTTCTATGATTGCAAATTGAAATCGAAGTATAATATTATGATGACAGCGAGATTAACCCATGTCACTCTGTGTGATTTGTTTCGAATTTCTTCATTTGAAAATATAAATAAAGTAAATTTCTTCTGCAGAGAATAAAATAATATGAATAGTTGCTTCAAAAACAAAATATATTTACATGTATTATCTTCCTTAATGAAAATCACCAGTGATCTAAAATGATGACAACGGTACTTTCACCGAAAATCTACAAAATCAAAGTAACACTTTAATTAATCAGTGGTTATTTAACTGATTATAGATGAGAGATTGTGTGAGTGAACAAGTGAGAACAAAACAACAGCAAATTTTAAGATACTTTATTTTCTTTATGAATGTAAATGTGTCATTCAGAAAAAGAATTTGGACAGCTTACGGGCAGCCGGGCAGAATTTGCCCATGACTGAGAATGAGGAGGATTGGGAAATTGACAAAAAACAAAAACAAACAAAAAAAAAAACAAGGTTCAAGTAAATTTACGAAGGTAGTGGGATTGTTATCGTTTTGATCATTTTGTTGTTTTTTAGTACTGCACGGATATCAGATCGCCCTGTTTCCAGTGAGTCTATGTTTTTCTCACCAAGGGATTTTATATATAATTAATTACAGTTGTTATCAAATTCACGAATTAATGATTCAATACACTAGTCCATGGGTAACCCTTTTTGAGAGCAGTTTGCTGCATGAAATCTGTCTCAACACAAGTAGGAACGCACTACAAAGATTTTCAAGGTAATTTTTCAAAGTAGGTACCTCTTCTATTTTCACTGCAGGATACAGCTCAAGCATATAGCTTTAAAATGGCGGGATTTCTTTTTAAAATATCCTATAAGTATTTTCTATAATAAACAAAGGAAGTTTCGATATAATATTATCACTGATTACAGTGTGAATAATATTTGTCACTGCAGGTGAATTATTTCTAATTTATTCCTTTGAAAATAAATGAATCAAATTTATTCTCCCAAGAATAAAATAATATGAATTATTGCTCCTTCAAAATCAAAATATATTTACATGTATGGTCTTGCTTATTGAAAATCACCTATGATCTAAAATGATGAAAACGTTACTTTTACCGAACATTTACACAATTCAAGCAACATTATAATTAATCAGTGTTTATGTAACTGGTTATGTATGAGAGATTGTGTGAGTGAACAAGTGAGAAAGAAACACAAGGAAATTTTAAGATACTGTATTTTCTTTCTGAAAGTAAATGTTATTCAGAAAAAAGAATCTAGACCGCATGTATCCAGCCGGCCAGAGTTCGCCCATGACTAACCGAGGAATATAAGAGGTAAGGGAAGTTTTAAAAACAATATGAACTTAAAACATTCCAATAAACGTATGGCTACTCTCTATTCATCCTCAACAAGTACACGTAGATGTTTTTGAAATCTGCCATGATTGGAAAAAAAGATTGGTCAGTTCCAGTCAAGATGTGGTTGTGATATCGATTATCTCTCTATAATTTTCTTTTGGCTCAGCTGGTAATTTTCAATAACACACGCAAATCTATATTTATAACAGTTTTTCAAAGATTTAATGCCCTTATAATATCGGCATCTAAAGAGACTTTTTAGCAATCTGGGATTAGTAGATTATAGAAGAACGGATCAGAAATTCCTACGTACAAATACTAACGACGCAATTCAAGAATATATATATATATATATATATATATATATATATATATATATATATATATATATATATATATATATATATATTCATGTATGTATGTATTATGTATTTAGGCAGAATTCCTTCATTTATACATGCTTCATTAAAAACGATAGATTAGGATATGTGATTAATCTTTTTATTTAATTTTTCTTGTGTTCTAATAATTGTTTTCTTTTCTGGATACAGAGTGTGTAGAAACTGTCCTAAATGTTCTGTAATTCTGAGCTATAATTTTAGCCATTATAAAGAATGATTTTATTTTTGCTTACATACTCACAACCCATACACGCAATGAAAAAGCAAAAACAAAATCATCCATGATAATAGCTAAATTTATAGCCGAAAGCGCTCGGAATTACAGAAAATTTGGACAGTTTGTACACACTATGTGTCCAGAAAAGAAAACGCTTGTTTGAACACAAGAAAAATAAATAAATAAAAAGTTTAATAGCCTAATCGCAGTACCTTGTCTGCCGTCTTTAATGAAACACACACACACAAACATATATATATATATATATATATATATATATATATATATATATATATATATATATATATATATATATTTATCTGTCTAAAATTATACCACCATTATATATATATACATATATATATATATATATATATATATATATATATATATATATATAATATGGTGGTATCATTTTAGACAGACAAAAATGGAAGACAAACATTCAAAACTCATATGTAAATAAGTAAATAACAGAAAAGAAAAAAATATTCAGGAAGTGAAGTTTGAAAACAAAATATCAGAGACGTCCACTTTTGGACAGGAATTGACAAGGAAGCACTTGCGTGCTCCTGAGTATTTAACAAAAGCCTGCGGCCAGTTGAATGCACACTCAACACAATTTTGGTAACTTGATTCCACATGAAGACAAAACGTATCATATGATTTTTGCATTGGCGAGACATCATGACTTCCATTCAGAAATGTATCTTTCGGAGTTTTTTTTTAACTTTCTTTGTCAAAACCCATTTTCAAGTTGAATATTTTGTTTATGCATAGTTTTATATACAATTAAGTTTTCAGTTTTTTTGTCTTAACATTATAGTTTTTAAAGTTTCACTGCTTTATTTGATTCTGTATTTCTTTCTCGGTTCAATCTATCTTTCTTTCTATCTTTATTCATTTTTCTTTCTTTGTAAAAACATTGATGCCTATTTGCTTCTCGTGTTTTGACAAAAGTTTTTATCCGCATTTTATAAAATATTATTACACCGTTTATAATTTTATATTTTCTTTCTTTCTTTCTTTCTTTCTTTCATTCTTTCTTTCTTTCTTTTTTTCAGAAACTTTTATTCTATCTTGCCTTTTGAGATGCTTTAATGTTTTTATTCGCATTTTAAAGAAATATTATTTATTTTTCTTCTATCTTTCTTTCTTTCTTTCTTTCTTTCTTTCTTTCTTTCTTTTTTTTTTCATTTAATTTTCTTCTTTCTCTCTTTCGTCATTCCCCCTCATTATTGATTTCTCTATTCTTCTTTTTCTTTCTTTCTTTGTAGAAACATTTATTCTTACATAACTTTTGAATATTTTAATGTTTTTTATTCGAATTTTCTAAAACATTCGTTCGTTTATTCTTCATAGTTTCTTCCTTTCCTTCTTACATTTTTGTTTGTTTCTTTCTCTCTTTAATGCTTTCTGTGTTTCTGTCGTTATTCTAACTTTTCTTATTTTTATTTCTTTACAGAAACTTTTATTTCTTCCTTTTTAATGTTTTTATTTGTATTTTAGAGAATATGATTTCCTTTTTTCATCTTTCTTTCTTTTTTCTTTCTTCATTTAATTTTCTTTCTTCTTTTCTCTCTTTCTGTATTTCTTTATCTATTCTTTCTTTCTTTCTTCTTTTCTTTACCTCTGTATTTCTTTATCTATTCTTTCTTTCTTTCTTTCTTTCTTTCTTTTCTTTCCCTCTGTATTTCTCTTATCTATTCTTTCTTCCTTCCTTCCTTTCTTTCTTTCTTTCTTTCTTTTCTTTCGCTCTGTATTTCTTTATCTATTCTTTCTTTCTTTCTTTCTTTCTTTCTTCCTTCATCTCTTTCTTTCATCCATTTTCTTTATATACATGTTATTACTTGACTCTCGAGATTTCTTCGCGTTTTATCAAACATTGATTACTTTCGTTCTTCTTTATTTCTTTCCTTTTTTCTCATTCTTTATTGTCCATTTCATTTTCTTTTTTGTTAAATACTTATCATCAATTTCTTTCTGTCTCTCTTTCTTCACTTCTTCAGCCTTTCCTTCATTCACTTTTTTTCCTTCCCCATACTCATAAAAGCAATATGTCTAAATATTTCCTCTTTCTTCACTTCTCTCCTGTTATTGTCTATGTATTCTTTTCCATGTCCATGTCACTAAATACTTCATTCTATCTTTTCTTTTTTTTCTTTATAATAGCTCTCTCTTACTTTTCTTTCTTTTTTCTGTCTTGCTTTCTACCTTTTCCGTTTTCTTTCCTCCTTTCAAGGCATGTAAACTCAATCTAAACTTTTCATTTTGTATTTCTTCCCGTATAAAACCCTTGTAAATCTTTCATTATTAATGGCCAACTGTCTAAATATTTCTTTTTTTATTTATATACATGTGCCTAAATATTTATTTTTCTCTCTCTCTCTCTTACATTTTCTTTAAATACATGAATTAATATGTTACTTTCATTCTCTATAGGCATGTGTCTTAATTATTATTTAATTATTTCCAAGTGTCTAAAATCTTTCTGTTTTTCTTTATAGCCATTTGTAGCAATACATCTTTGTCTGTTTCTCTCTTTATAGCCGTGTGTTAATGTATATTTCTTTAATATCATATCTCTAAATTTCTATAACTTTTTCCTTAAAGTCATGTGTCTTAGTATATCTTTCTTTCTTTTTTCATCTGTAATTCCTTTTCTTTAAATTCATGAATTTAAGTTATTATTATTTATTATTCTAGAAATTTTCTAAATTTTTATAATTATAGCCATGTATCAATCTATATTATCAGTACGGATATGAAAAATATTTATTTATAGACAAAAGTGAAAATAACGTTTCTTTCTTTCATTTATCTTTCGGTTGGTTACAAAGCTTAATTTCATATAAGGTCACACCACATGTGGAACCAAAAAGCACAACCGTCGTTTTTTGTTAATTTCTAATTTACTACTTTTTGCTGTCATTTGAAGCTAAATTCCTACAACAATATTATACAGTTTTATTTATATGTAATGGTAGAATTAATAAGTTCAAGTTTTGTTTTTTGTTCAAGTATTTTCAGCCAGTCATTATGTAAAAATGGTTATTGTCAATATAATTGAAATTCTGTTACACATGTATTGTAGAACAGATATCATATTGGAAATGGTCACACAGCCTATGTTAAACTGGAAATCAATGTATCAATTATTTATATTTCTTTATTATGTGTACCTATAAATATTTTGTACACATTTTTAAATAAGTATTTAGAGAAAGCATTAATTCTGCTCTTCACATTTCAGTTATTTGTTAATTAGTAAGACTTGTATCACTAAATCATTATTATCTAAAAAAAACCAACAACATTATTTCTTTATTTCATTCATTTTTCTGTTCTTTCTATTATTATTATTATTATTATTATTATTATTATTATTATTATTTCCTCTGATTTCTGGCGTTTACACATTTCTTTCCGGGTCCCGCCCAGGGACGTAAGGTTAGAAATGGCATCATGACACTTTCCTCTGACAAAGAAAAAAAGAAAAAAAATACACAGATAAAGCCGTTCGTAAAGTGCGGGCTGTACTTGTCAGAACAATCTTTTGTATCTCTTTGCGGCATGGACTTCCAGGGATCCCTTCAATTAGTCTACTGGAATATTTTCCAACCTATCCTAAGGCTCCAAATACAACAGGGATTGTTGATGTTCCCATATCCCACATTTTTGAGGTTTCTATTTCAAGGTCCTTGTATTTTGAATATCTTCAAAGATACATTGCAGTCAGCAGGGACTGGCATCTCGATAAGGAGACACTTTTTTTGCTTGTGGTCTTTAATAACATTATTATTATTATTATTATTATTATTATTATTATTATTATTATTTTCCATTTTTCTTTTGGGCACATTACCTCCCAATTCTGCTGGAATATCTAAGGCAGGTAGGGGTCTGTTAATATAATACATTTCATGATTTTCCAAATTCCATAACATCACTAGCGCTGCATGGACACAGTTCTTTTTAGTGTGTGGGATATACTTATCACGAGAATGTTTTGTATTTCTCTTGAGCTGGTATTTCCACTGATTTTTTTCAATGTGTTTTTGTGTTCCTTTTTTATCATTCCAAGTGCACCTATAATTACTGTTACTATTCTTATTTTCAATTTTCACATTTTTTCGATAACCATTTCCAGGTAATTATACTTCGATAGTTTTTGCAAATTTCTTTTTTTTTCTAAGTTAAAGTCCGCTGGGCAAGTATTATTATTATTATTATTATTATTAGATTTCTGATGTGTACCCATTTCTTTCCGAGTCCTGACCAGAGTCCTAAGGTCGCAAATAACATCATGATGTTTTCCAGTTAGCAATTTGAAACACACGCAGACACATATTTTATATAGATAAAGGCCTTCGTAAGGCATGAGCTGTATTTGTGTGGATATTTTTGGTATTTATTAAGGTATTGGTTAGTAGGAATACCTACATTGAGTCTATTGGAATCTTTTCCAATCAATTCGAGAGCCCCAACCACAACAGGAATTGTTCATGTGCCATATTTTTGAGATTTCGCTTTCAAGGTCCTTATATTTTTATAACTTTTGAAGATCATCAAATATACATTGCAGTCAGAAAGTCTGCCATATCACCTAGGAGCCAAGTTTTGATTGTGGTCTAGGTTTGATTGATCTGTCTGTGTGTATTGTGAAATTCCATCAAATTTTTACAGGTCATATCTCTGTAACCGTGTTTGGGTGGCATTATTATTATAATATTTTCTTTGATTTCTGATGTGTATTCATTTCTTTCCGGGTCCCGCCCAGGGACATGAGGTTAGAAATGGCATCATAATATTTTCCACTCAAAAAGAAATTTAAAAAAAAAAGGTATTTACATAGACAAAGCACTTCGTAAAGTGTGGGCTATACTCTTGAGAACAATTTTGTTTTATTTCTTTAAGGCATGGGATTCCAGGAATCCCTTCAATTCGTCTAATAGAATCTTATCCAACCAATCCGAGGGCTCTAAGTACAACGGGGATTGTTGATATTCCCATGTACCACATTTTTTGAGATTCCGATTTCGAGGTCCTTGTATTTTGATAGCTTTTTGAATATCTTGAAAGATACATTGCAGTCTGCAGGTACTGCCATATCAATAAAGAGTCACGTTTTTGTGTGGGATCTGTAATAACAATGTCTAGTCTAATAGTTAGCTTTGATTTTTTTTCGGTCTGTGTGTATTGTATAGTCCCACAAAATTGTAACAGGTCCCATCTCTTTAACCGGGTTTGGGTGGTGTTCATGCCACTATCTTTCAGTTTTTTTCCGGTAGAAGTTACAGATTTTTTAGTGAAGATTTTGGCCAAAACTGTCATGCCGGGCTTTATATTTAGTGGGTTCTAATAACGTGCAACCTGATACAAGATGTTTAAGTGTTTCTGGGTATTTATCACTGAACCTGCATTTGGGACTAACACTATATTTTAGAATGTGTGCTAGATAATCTGTAGTTAACAACACTGGTCGTGTGCAGCAAGGATAAAAAAAATCCGTTACAGCTTTTAAGTCTGCACTACGTAGCCATTGATGGGTACGGGGCGCGTCTACGTCAGCTTGTTTGGTACTAGCAGAGTATTGGTCATGAAGCGGTTTATTTTGCCATTGTTTCTGTATCTGGTCGGTTGCATTTGTTTTTGCTTTCTTTTTTATGTATTTGGCAACTTTAATCTCTATATTGTGTATTTCTGCATCCATTTGAAACTCCATTCTGAACTTGTTGGTTTCTTTGATTACGGAATAAAGACGCTTACTACTTTCATCTTCTTTGACACATATCATCATCCAGTCTTCTGTGGTTTACAGGTATCATTGAAGGCCAATTTTTGTAGTTTTGTAGGACAGTTCTAGTTGAACTAATCCTCTGCCTCATTCGGATCTGGTCACATAGAGACGATCAACATCAGCTTTGGGATGATGCATGCGGTAGCAAGTGACGAGCTTTCGCGTTTTGGCGTCTATTCGCTTAATTTATTATTATTATTGTTATTTCTTTTGTATGCATGTTTCCTTGCGAGACGCAATCAAAAATCTGTTGTAAGAAAAGGCATCATGATATTTTGCACAAATCAATTTTGTTAAAAAATATACAACCTAAGATCACAACTAATTTATATAAATAAAGCCCCTCCTAAACTCCTAATGAGCTTTGCTTGTGAGTACAATTTCTTGTATTTCTTTAAGGCATAGACTACCAGTTATCCGTTTTTTAATGAGTCACTCAGAACATTTCCGATCATTCGGTGGACTCCAATGACAACTTGTCTTAGTGATGACCACATGTGCCTCATTTTTAAAATTTCCGCTTCAAGATCTTTGTATTTTGATCGCTTTTGAAGATCTTCAAATACGCATTACAGCCTGTAGAGATTGGCATGCCAATAAGAAAACACATTCTGTTTTTGTGGTCACTTTCGTTTAGAGCCTAAAAAATGTGGTTTCATATTACTTATACTATTGACAACACCGCTTTTCCTGCTTTTGGAAGTGCAATTATCCTAAAATCATATAGCATTTCTGTCGTCCATTGATAAGACCGTTTCTCGCGCTTTTGAATGCATATCCATTGTTAAATTCATTCTACATTAAATAGCGCTATTCCATTAATAATTATTGCACTATCTCTGGTCCCTATCAATAAGGGTCCCCTTAATTGAATGAACACAGTTTGTATTCAGTACTAAATATTGATTTGTAAATATGTCCCTATTCATCATCCCATTAAATTGAAGCATAATAGATCACTTAGCTGATAGCAGAGCAAGCACACAGATACGCACAGAGAGGCATACAGGTGTGTATATCTATATCTATCTATCTATATCTATATATATCTATATATATATATATATATATATATATATATATATATATATATATATATAGAGAGAGAGAGGATAGATAGATAGAAAGATAGATAGATAGATAGATAGATAGATAGATAGATAGATATGGATATATTTGTGTGTATGTGTGTGTGTGTGTGGAGAAAGAAAGGAGGAGGGAGAATTAATATAAAGAAAATATTGCTGATATCTTTCTGTTTTTTAATTTTTATGCGCTTATCAGTGGGATAAGTCGTATTATTTGTGTTCGTGTGTGCGTTTACGCGCGTGTCTCCATGTGCCGGTCTGTGCGGAAGTGTGTTCCCGCGAGTGCGCCCGTCTGCGCAGATGTGCATACATGTAAGGTGTCATGATCACTTTTCTCATAATTTTCTTCGTTTATTTTTCATTTTATATTCGCAACTTAGCCCTTTCTCTTTTATGTCCTGTTCCTCTTTTCTTTCGACAGTTGCCATTTGTGGTTTATAATCTTCTCTAGACATGTCACGCATACATACATACATACATACATACATACATACATATATATATATATATATATATATATATATATATATATATATATATATATATATATATATATATATATATATAAAATTTATATATATATATATATATATATATATATATATATATATATATATATATATATATACATATTATTTATTATCTTCACTGTGCTAGTATTTCATTACGTTATTTTCTTTTTAGGTATTAATTGTCAAAGGGTTTGGATTATAATTTAATTTTCATTTCTTATTTTTGGAAATTATGTGCATATGCCTGTATTTATGCGTTTGTGAATACGCACACGTGCACATTCATGCATAGACATAGATACATATATGTATGTTCACATGTATGCACAGGCACATCTACAGGTCTGTCGTTTGCTATTAATAAACTGTGCTTAAAATAGCAAAGTTATTTTTTTTAATTTTAGAGTATTAAATATAGTTGAGATTATAGAATGTTTTCTTTGTTGTTTGAATATATATATATATATATATATATATATATATATATATATATATATATATATACATAATTACCATCGAAAGGCGCTGCACTCGTCTGTGCACTGGTAGTACTGGAGAGGTATAACTCCGTGATCTTAAAACTTGGGGTGTTGTTCATTGTGTTCGTGGCAAATATTTGCACCGACTCCTTGTTATCAGCAATTACAATAAGTGTGACTGGTTCAGTACACGCCTTCACCACTCTAAACATATCTTCTTTGTGGATAGTCTGCAGTTAAGTTCCGTGTTCCTTCTTTGCTATTCCACCTGAGCAACAAGTCCACTGGCATGAGATATTAAGGGATGGATACAGGTAAGGAAAGAAATGGAAGTGGCAACCATCGTATGATGGCCGTTCTTGCTTAAAATCCTTAGAGGTTGTGCTTTTCGTGTCGTCTGATGATGACAAATCAAGTCTATTTAGACATAGCACTGATTTTCCTAATCCTGGGAGGGGGCTAGAATAGCTGCCCTAAACATTGCTAGCTCTTACTCAAAGTGGCAGCCCGCTGCATTTGTTTAGTTCTTCTGTTAACCAATAATGGTGTCACAATAATGGATTTAGTAGAAATATAACTCGGAAACGTGTTAACATCGGGTCTTGGAATGTAAAATCCCTCCCAGACAACGATACTTCTCCAGACCGTAAAACATCCATCATCGCTGATGGATAAAGCGAGCCAAATATTGATATTTCTGCTTTCATTTAGACTCATTTTGCAGGCCCCTCGCGAATTTACTGCAGAAAACTGAGCAAACTTGTGAAACACCTGCTACCGAGGTATAATTCACTATGAAAAAGAATCGTGACAACGATCAAGACAGTTAAGAAACAACACTAAATCTCAGCATTATATATCAGCCCATGTGACAGTCAACCCTTCAGCACGTCCCTCGCGTGGACTTGTTTGCAAATCCCGTCCAGGATTGTTGTCTCATACGAAACATAAACATAAAAACGGAACTGAAAGAAACTCATACCTCGTAAACGATGAGAGAAGTCTCTACTGTTAATACTGTATGTTAGACTCGTAACTCTCTTAGTAAGCTGAAATATAACAACAAAATCTTATGGAGCAAAACCAACATTCATTCTTCAAAATAAAGTCTACCATTCTCAACGATATTCTTCCAGTGATCAGCCAGCGTCCGAACCTATCCAAGATACTATTCTCTATGGGAACTGTCATTGGATCTGCTGTGCTTGACCGCTCGGCAACGTAGGACTTCCGGTGAAGCAGTGACGGTTCTCCTTAGAGTATTCAGATTTGAATCTTGCCGGAGGATGCCTATTTTGCTAACAAGATTTCTTGAATATTCAGGCCGGTAGATGTAACTGGTTAAAGGATACTGCTTACTTAAAGAAATACTGCTTATTTTTTTTTTAAATACAGTGTTTCTATTCGAATATGAGTATCCATAAAAAATGATTGAATAAAATAAATTAAAAAACACACACACACACACACACACACACACACACACATATATATATATATATATATATATATATATATATATATATATATATATATACGTCACTTGGTCCAGGGTCGAATCCTTTGGTCACGGCGCCAACTGTGACGTCGCTCCTCCTGGTCGCAGCGTCGACTCTGTCGTTCGATCTCGTTCGCGGCTCCAACTGTGACGTGACGTTTTTGCCGCGGCGTCAGCTGTTCGCTCCTCGCTGCTCCAAGTGTGACGTTCCAACCCTTTGGTTAGATGATTACCAGCCTCGTCGTTCCCAACTCGCTTCCAACACCTGGTTACCAGGGCAACTGTACTGATCTCCGGTCTGCCTACCCACGTTGTGATTAGATCTTAGACAGACGGGATCAAACAGGGATTTGGGCCGTATGCAAGTTGAGTTCGACGGGGGTGGCAACACACAAGTAAAAGAAAAACTCACGAGACCAAAAATTACTGATAAAAAAGGGTAACAACCTTTTATATCTAATGTTCGTTACATAAAAAATTATTCTTACTTCCCGACCCGTTTTGTGGACTGTGGCACCAAGCTTCTATCATACAACTTAAAGACTTCGAGTTGCCTACTCTCTAGAATTTTGTATGTCGGAGTGTGGTTTCGGTTTCGACACTGGGCGCTAATCTCTACCAGTCGTTCACGGCTGATTCTTCTCTTCGGCTTGAGTTGGACGAGCTTATTCGCTTCGGCTTGAGTTGGACGTATTTCTTCACTTCGATTTGGGTTGGACGAATTCCCACCCTCAGGCTTGGCCTGGTTTCAACTTCTTCTAGACGCAACTGCAAGTAACTTCTTCTTCTTCCGTCCTGCAACTCTTCTCGCCAAGGTCCGAACTCTTCTCTCTGCCGTCTGAGGTGATCTCTTCTCTCTGCCTTCCGAGGCTGAACTCTTCTCCTTGTCTGGCCTGCAGCTCTTCTGCCTGTCTGGCCTGCAATTCTTCTGCTTGTCTGGCCTGCAGCTCTTCTTCCTGCCTGGCCTGCAATTCTTCGGCCTGTCTGGCCTGCAGCTTTACGAGCAATTTTCTTCTCTTCGACTTGGCTGCAACTTCTCTGCGGCTTTCGAGCGATTTTCTTCTCTTCGACTTGGCTGGACGAATTTCTTCATTCTGGATTCTCTTGCCCGCAAAGGGGCGAGTGAACCGGGCCTGCCGCCCGCGTTCCAACTGCTCTGGCCGTCTACCCTGCAACTCTCTGATTTCTGTCGGTTGGGGTTCTGCTTTTATTGACGCCGCAACAAACTGGGGTGGGTCTGTCGGCGTCAGGGTTTCCTTAATAATTCCTAAAGTCGCATTAGTTCTGATTTCCCATTATCGCTCTTATTTTCACCCCTACTTCCTCACAGTGCCTCTGGGGGGGGAGAGGCGCATACCCGTCTCTCCCGGTCTCTCGTATGTTAGGTGACCGTTTTCGACCAATGGGTCTTGGTCGAGCGTCCTTTCTCCTCTTTCTCGCATATCACGTGACCGCTTTCGGCTAATGAGATTCTGGTTGGGCGTCTCCGTCCTTCGTGACGTCTCCAATCGGGCGTGGTCTATCCCGGCTTTGTTCTGGGAAAGAGACACCTTGCTAAAAAACAAAATCCAATTTGGCCTTTTTTTGCACGCACGAAAAATGACAATCTCGGCCTTTCTCACTTTTTGGCTTTTTGTCAAAACAGCCCGCCGCTAATTAGATATGACTTCAGGAAGAATTTTTCTCGTCTCGCTGGCGCTTTCTGTGAGCCAAAACAATTGTTTTCACCTCTTTGTTTTTGCTCAGACCTGATAGTCAAAAATCTTAATTATCTGAATTGAAAATGTCTTTACTTCATCATCGTGGGGGTTCTAATTTTCAACAGGTCAAGATCTGTATACAATTCCAGCGGTCACCTTCTCATCCCAAAAGACACCCTTCTCCGATTAATATTTCGTTTTCCATTGTTCTAAAATCCCATTTCTTCAAATTGATAATGAGCTTCTACACAAAAGTAGGCCAGATGCTTTGACCGATATTTTTATCAATCGTACGTATGTTCATACACTTTTACCAAGTCTGTTTTCTTTCTTTCTTTTAATTACCTTTAATTCTATTCTTCCAAATAACAATTTCCATTGTTTTTGAAATTCGGTCAGGCGCGTTGGCCTAGATATCTCTTGACACCTGTTTTCGCTAATGACCGGCTTTTTGCATTACCCATCTCTCCCTCTCCTTTTCTTTTCTTTTCCTTTTTCCCTTCTTCTTCCCTTAGGGTCGCCTAAATACACTTAGAGAATTATTCTCAAAACTTAATTATTCTTCGTCTAAATAACTAACAACTGGTTAATAAACCGAATAAAATAAAATCATATTTCTAGGAATATTTCTTTTTAGTTTTTCTAATAATGCAGGGTGCCACATATATATATATTAGCGTTTCACCCCAAGCAAGGCGGGAAGCCACTAGGACGCAAGGGGTTACAGAAAATAGCAAGATCAGATAGGAGTGATAGAAGAAAGGATGAGAGTAGTGGATAGATTAAGGCAACTGGAGATGTCGATTGACATTACACTTGAATATATATATATATATATATATATATATATATATATATATATATATATATATATGTGTGTGTGTGTGTGTGTGTGTGTGAAGAAAAATATGGAAAAACAAAAATACAAATATGCAAGTATGCAGTTTTAATGTTGCATATTCGTATTTTTGTTTTTCCGTATTTTTCTTCACACTGTCGGATCTATATCCATATATTTGCTTGCATATATATATATATATATATATATATATATATATATATATATATATATATATCCCCTGTTCCGTGTATGTCGTATGCATGTGTACATGTGTGTACGTATGTATGTATGTATGTAGCATTTCAATCAGTAATTAATATCTTAAGATGCACAGTATACTTATTTAATAAAGTCATAATTTTCAAAATTAAAAGGCGACAAAGTTAACAATGCATCAGCTTCAAAGTTAGGTGTATACGCGTGTGCGCGAACAAACACACACAGGCACACACCTACGTACGTGCGCACACATACAAACACACAAAATTACGCATGCGCGCGCAAGCACACACCTACGCACGCACACTCACCTAAAAACAAACATATTTTTATCTGAAACTACGTTTATTTGCATAATTTAATTTTCTTTATAGTTTTCTATTTTATATTCAATATAATTCTTTTATTCAATAAACCATTCCTTCTCAGCTAAAGTTCATGCTTCGCTGTTTTATTTTCTTCAATTTATGTATTAATTGATATCTTTTTTTTTTTTTTTGATATTTTTCTCCTCAATATTTGTCCTGTTTTTACGCTTTTTTCTTTCCCTTTTAC
>CAHIKZ030000143.1:705000-712500 GCA_903632075.3 Acanthosepion pharaonis | reverse complement strand
GCTCTAATCTGTATTGAGGCCACTTTTAAATTAAATGTTACTTAAACTGGATTTTACTACATTTGTTCTCATTTTTATATATATATATATATATATATATATATATATATATATATATATATATATATATATACACACACAGTATTTTGAAACTATTCCATTGTAATGATCATCTTACCTTACAGAATTTACTTATAAGGATTTTCAATATACAGTAGCGGCCATAATATAAGGAACGGAAACAACAAAGACATTAATATGTGTATTACTTAAAAAGTAATGAATGATTAGCAATGAAATTTTTGCCGAATAAAGATTAGGGTGTAATGCATAAATATTATACAAAGTTACAAAAATTTACATAATATTTTTTTTTAAATAAAGATTAAATGGAACAAAGGAAATAAGCTAATGTACAAAAGTTAAGGAACGCTGTTAATAATTTGCATAAACTTTTAATTTACATCGTTAAAAACACGATGGAGCTGTTCAACAAGTAAAAGTTCATTTATCATTAGGACTTCATTTTTAAGCAATATGGCAAATTCTATACGCAAAACGCTCTCTCTTGAAGAAAAAAAATCATTATCGCTATCAAGAAAAAAGTCAGTTTCAGAAATTTCTGATATTGTTCATAGGTTTAAAAGTGTCGTTCATTGTGTAATTAGCAGGTATAAAACCGATAAAACGTTAGATGCAAAACCAAAAACCGGCAGACCTCCAAAAACATCGCAAAGAGAAGATCGAAGAATAGTTAGAATATCTACAAAAAACTGTTTTGAAACTGCTACATCAGTTTCCCGTAAATTTAATGAAGATACAGATAAGATCTCAAAGAAAACGGTTGTTCGCAGGTTAAAAAATGCAGGATTTCATGCCCGTATTCCAGCTAAAGACTCTCATTTCAAAGCGAAACCAAAGGGCACGCCTGGAGTATGCGAGAGAACATGTTGTTTGGACTGACGCACAATGGGATACAGTTCATTTCAGTGACTAGTCCAAGTTTACTATATATGGTTTTGAGGGAAAAACTTCCGTACGCCGTACAACAGGTGAAAGACTGTCTTCTCAATGTGTCAAGAAAACCGTTAATTTGGTGGCGCCAGTGTGATGGTGTGGCGAATGATTTCATCTGCATGAGTTTGCCCTATCATCCGCGTACATGACAACATCAATGCTGAGATTTACGAAAAGGTTCTTCAGCAGCATGTGGTACCAAAATTACACCATAATCTTTAGGAATCTCCTATTTTCATGCAGAACAATGCACCTTGCCACAAGGCTCAAAAGGTGATGGCGTTAATTGAAGAAGAAGGAATCGCCCTAATGAAGTGGCCAGCCCAGAGCCCCGACCTGAATCCAATAGAAAATGTTTGGAAGATAATTGGAGAAAGGGCCCAGAAAAGAAACCCGAAAAACCAGGATCACCTACGGGAGTTATTGAAAGACGAATGGGAGGGAATTACTGCTGATTTTTGCAAGAAATTAATTAGATCATGTGGTAGACGATACAGAGAAGTCATTGAAAATAAGGGGATGTTTACCAAATATTAAATATTGTTTATATTTTGTTCACAATCAATTATTAACAAGATTGTTCCTTAACTTTTGTCCAGTATCTTATTTCCTTTGTTCCATTTAATCTTTATTTTGAAAAAAAAATATTATGTAAATCTTTATAACTTCGTATAATATTTATGCATTACACCCTAATCTTTATTCGGTAAAAAATCCATTGCTAATCATACATTACTATTTAAGTAATACACATATTTATGTCTTTGAAGTTTCCGTTCCTGATATTATGACCGCTATTGTATTATACTTTCACTTATATAATATTTTAGTATACATGTACTTGCGTTCATTGTAGTCATAAATAATGAAATGCGTTACATTTTACACTGATACACATACACACGCACACACACACGCACAAATATATATATATATATATATATATATATATATATATATATATATATTGACCCGAGGAAAGTCTCGGTATTTACGTACATAAATTGAAACTGACACGGACAATGCACAGCAGGAACATGACATTTCCTTGCAATAGGTACAATATAATTCATTTTCAGTAAGTCAAAACCGTTCAATTGTGATGTTTGATAAAAATGAGCATAGAATTGCATTTGATTATTTGGTGAAATTGGAAACTGACAGAATCTACTGAATTCTACTTATGGTTTGCAGACTTGCACAGATACAGAAACGCTCACAACCGCACACACATCTGTATAAATACAGGATTCAAAACACATTCAAACACACATACACACACACAAATATATATATATATATATATATATATATATATATATATATATATATATATAATAAAAATGCTTAAACACTAATATTCCATGGTCATAATTTATTCCATTGGAATCGTAAATACGATCCAATTTATCAGACACTCAAATTCAAAAAGAAAAGAGAAAAAAAAACAACTCCGGAAATAAAAACAGAATTTAGAGAGAGTGTAAGTATGAGGAGGATGGAGATTAAACCTTAACAGAGAGAATTTTAGGAGAGGTGAGTGGAAGGGGTTTAATTAAGAGAAAAAAATGAATGTTGACGGATGTCTAATGCATAAAGATACATTTCGTGGTGACATACATATATGGGTATTTATATTTATATATTTTGCGTATGTATGTATATTATCTCTCTCTCTCTTTCTTTCTCTCTCTCTCTCTCTCTCTCTATATATATATATATATATATATATATATATATTATAAATTAACTGATTTTACTATAATATATATTTTAAATCAGTTAATTTATATTTATGTTCTGTAAATTTACATTGAGTACTCTCAATAAGAACACCGGATTATATATCATACCGTTCTTTCATTTTATCTATCTATCTATCTATCTATCTATCTATCTATCTATATATATATATATATATATATATATATATACTTACCGTCCAAGCTTATCACTACCTATATTGGTGACTGCTTGGGTAAATCAGATGCTGTAAGCATTTTGTGCGGGTGCTGTAATTGATAATTACAAGTCCCAGTTAGAGTTGGGTTTGTTTAAGTCACTTACATATATACATACACACACACATGCATAAAAACACACACACACACACACACACAGAGGCTAACACAAAACAAACACACACACACACACACACACATATATGTGTGCGAAAATGACTATGACATTATAACAAAGAGAAACAATTCCATAATTGATCATTTTTTCACGTTCTAATGAACGCTCAGTACATTGTCAACCGTTTGCATTTAAAAGCATAAATAATTATTACGGTAATGGATAGCAAAGCACAGCTTTGCATAAATACTTGTATCCCTGAACAACATAAAGTTTTGTACTACTTGCACCCCTGAAGATGATCTTGGTAGAAGATCGAAAGTACTTAGGAAATGAAAATAAGAGAAATTTAGAGAGGTTATAGCAAATTTCTCTCATCCTTTAATATCAACACATGTAACGCTATTTGTGAGCATATATATATATATATATATATATATATATATATATATATATATATATATAGTTAGATAGATAGTTAGATAGATAGATGAATATAGATATATGTATGTATCTATATATCTATCTATTTATCTCTCTCCCTCCTCTCTCTCTATATATATATATATATATATATATATATATATATATATATATATATATATATATATATTTATTCTGTTAAAATTAGCAGATATAATATATATATATATATATATATATATATATATATATATATATTTTATTAAAAGACATTTTATTTTAACGTTGTTATTTATAGATACAAGTATTTAAGCAAATGCTCTGTATTAAATAACATTTACCGGCCTGAATGTCCGAGAAATTTTCATAGAAAATATTCGTTCTTTGACAGGATCTATAAATAACAACGTTAAACATAAAAATGTCTTTAATAAATAAATTGTCGGACCTTGTCCATTTCTTAATATATATATATATATATATATATATATATATATATATATATATATATATATATTAGAACTTCAGTTCATGAATCTCAGATATGTTTCAAATGTTGAGGAACAAAATGGATATATAGATTATTAGTACTAACTTATAGAAACCGGCGTAGACCGGTTGTACATGGCTGTAATTGTATAACTGCACACAAGTTTATACCTGCATCCCCCGGTCTAGAAATGTCTACATGCATTCCACACTTGCATGCGACATCCGTGGCTATGCTAAGCTACTCCTTACCTCATCTTTTTCTACGGTATAAAGGAATTGCATCGATAAATGTTTCTTGTATTCTCGTTGCTTGGGGTTAAATTGTTTTAATATTTTAGATCTTCAGTGTATTTCCTATGGCCTATAATAATTTTCAAATAGAATGGCATTGTTCGCAAATCTAATAATCAAACAAAAACAGGGATGAAGGTCCCGAGCTTGATTCAACTGCAAATGTATTAAAGCCCCCTCCTTCTTATCCTGTTTACTGTAAATCTTGAAAGCAGGAGGTTCTTCGGGAATTTCGGGATTATGGAATTAAATATTCCTTTTAAAACTATCTTTGATGCAACGATTGTTCGATTGCCAATTTAGAATGGAATCATATGAAGAAACTATTGGCTAAATGGCAAAAGCTGATTTGGATCTAGTTTGTCGCAGATTTCGTCCACTTAACTGAAATAATCTAAACTAAACATTCACACATGACAATTTGAGTGACATATGTAATTTGTATGGTATACCTGGAAAACATCAGATGAAAAACCAGGGAGGTATGGCCTGAAAACTGGCTTTTTGAACAGTTTTTCGGGGTTTTTTTTTTATATACACGGGCAAGTGAGCAGAACTAACACAACACAATTTTATTTCTTGTACGATGGCAAATTTTTTGGGATGGGTTTGAAAAAATCGGATAAAACTTAGGTCGTTATTCAAGTTTTATTTTAAGCATTACAAAAAACTCGATTTTTTCACAGATTTTTGCAATTTTTGTTTCATGCCAATGTTGAAGGAATTATAATACAGTAGCGTCGAAAACTAAGTGACAAAATTTTAAAACCTAATATAACAACTGTGAAAAGCTGAAATTTTGACAACTGGTAGTCGTTATCATCCATAATAACATACTAAAATTTGAATCATTTGCAAAGGATAGAAAAAGAATTATAACAATTATTTATTTATTTTCGAATTTGGAACGTCCAATTTAAAATTTTGTCCCTTAGTTTTCGACGCTACTGTATATATAAAGACTGCCCAAGTGACCGAAAATGGAAAATATTTAGTTCGGAAATATGAAAAATTATATGAAATAATTGATAGAAATGATGATCGTACTATTTTACAAAATATATTTTAGTGATTATTGCAGCTCAATTACACGTTATATATATATATATATATATATATATATATATATATATATATATATATATATATATATATATATATACAAACTAGTATGATTAAAACGAACTGTTTAAAGCTAAGCCATTTCAAATGTGCAGCTTGCAAAAGAATGCCAGTATCCAGACAAAGGACTTCTAACTACCACACAAACGTCACATCGATTAATGATAAGGACTGTGAAAGTCAAAATTACGTTTAACAGACATAACAAAATATAGACTTCAGAGAGTTTATCCAAAGTTTCGAACATAATAATCAACAGCTTATCCGAAAACTGTAAAAATGCAATAGAAAATTAAACAGAGGGAAGTTGTTTTTTTTTTTTTATAAATGAAATTGTTTGGATGAACACTGCTTCCTAAAAATATATATATATATATATATATATATATATATATATATATATATATATATATATATATATATATATGATCATGAACTGTTCTAAGCTTCGTATAGTGTCTGCATTTTCGGGAGAAAATAAAGACAATATCTGTCCAATACTTGGATATTTCTTTATTATATTGGTCGTCGGTTTAAGTTTCGGCTCAGATTATACGCCATCAGAGTGGTTATATGGACATTATAAAGCAATGACCATATAACCATCCTTTTTCCTTTTTGAATTTGTCGGTCTGATGAATTGGGCCGTGATTACGATTCCAAAGGAATAAAGTATAACCATGAAATATTAGTGTTCTTTATCTATCTTTGACATAGAGCTCTACCTGGATTTTATCCTCTTGGAAATATCTATCTATCTATATATATATATATATATATATATATATATATATATATTGACCGCTAATATTATTTATCTATCTATCTATTTGTCGGTCTCTCTCTCTCTCTCTCTCTCTCTCTATATATATATATATATATATATATATATATATATATATATATACATACATACATGGGATTAATAAAAAATTATTATTAAATTTATCACTTAGCTGATTCATATTATATTTAGCACACAGAATCCAAAGTTTCATAGAAAAACATTTGTGTAATCGTTCGGCCATGATGTATAAAAAGATTTCAGTCGGTTTTCTTAAAATGTTTATCAAATATTTTTAGAAATATGTGAGTAGTTAATTACGTCAGACACTTTTTTAATTTGAAGTTTTTTCTTCTTTTTGCTTTTATTTTGTTTTCATTCGAATAAAGTAAGAAGATAATGTGTGTATATATATACATATATTTGTGGTCGCGGAGTCAACTACATAGGTAGAACAACCCATCAAATTGATGCAAGAATAAAACAACACATGCCAAGTAAGTTCCAGACTCACACCTTGGTTTTGAATCAACTGATTCCAAACGTTTATGGATCCTCAATTTGTGAACACCTTATAAATAACAGAAAGTGTGCAGCTGAATTTAGTGTTGGCTGGTTTTCTGTTTTGAGGCAGTCACACTTTTTATTTCCCCTAAAAGTACTAGAGTGAATGTATATCAAGTCTTGCTAACATTGTCTCTGTAAACAGCGTGATTGTTTGATGGGACTTTCTACTACTTACCGCCTCTTTTTTTTTGTCTTCTCATCAATCATTTGTAAATTTAAGAATTTATTTTATTTTACACGTTTTACTCCCGATTAAAAAACTTGAAGAGCTAAAGCGAAACCATTTTTTTTTTTCGTTTTACATTTTTTTTTGTTATTTTAATTATGCGAAGGAAGGTTCAGTTAAAAGTCTTTACAGCAATACTAAAGTTCTGTATATATATATATATATATATATATATATATATATATATATATATATATATTTATAAATTAATTGATTTAAAATATTTAAAATATGTTTTTTTTTTCGCTACACAGTTCCAACCATGTTTCAAAAATAGAAGCTAAAAACCCCGAATTTAATTTTCTTTTTATTTATATACATATATATATATATATATATATATATATATATATATATATATATGTGTGTGTGTGTGTGTTTCTGTGTGTCTGTGTGTGTGTGTGGTATCGGATTAATAAAAATATATAAATTATCACTTAGATTATTGATGTTACATTAAGTAATCCGAGCCCAGAGTTTAATTGAACTTTTGTCAGTC